>JAHLJT010009419.1:203275541-203331770 GCA_031308135.1 Acheta domesticus | reverse complement strand
ATTTGTGTAAACTTCGAAATAGTTCCCGAACTTCATTCTTCAATTTGAAAATTAGTAGCCTAATCTTGTAGAATTAATCTTTGTAGGTGCGCATTTATGATCAGGGGCACGTACAACCTTAGTACTTGATGGGACAAAGTGTCACCCTTGGCATTCCAACTCTCTTCAACAATATGCTTTTAGCCTCTATTTCATTTTCCTTCTCTTTTTTACCTTTCTTTTTTCTCTTATTCTCCCTCCTTCACTCATTTTACTTCATCTTTCCCCTTCTTCTTTTCCTTTTCTTCATCTTCTCTTTCTCTTCTACCTCCATCACCCCTTCGTCCTCTACCTCTTTCTCCTCCTCTCCCGTCCCCTCCCCCTGCTTACTCTTGGGCGGGCATTTGTTGGGGCCAGCCGCGGCGTGGGGTGCGCAGCCTTCGGTCAGGCGGTGGCACCGTCCCTGCGCTGGGCGTCGCCGGGGAGCGCGCGAGGGCGCCGTCGCGGTCGTCAGGCAGAAAGCACTTGCATTTTGATGAACTCGAACAGCAAATGTCCGCCCGCTCGCGCGGCTCGCTTTGAGCGCGACGGACGCCGTGTGGTTGTTTGAGGAAGTTTTGTTTGTGTGCTTCAAGGTCAGGGCATTGCCGGCCTGGAGAGGTGAGGTCGCTCAGGCTGAAGAGCCGTATCTACCTCGTATATGAAGGGTACGCGGGTTCGAATCCTGCCAGGGGCATGGTAGTTTGTATACCATGTTGGTATACCGTTTCCGATACCTCTGTACTTTCAGTGGTCTCTAGACGACCTTCGTAAGTTGGAAAAGCGAGTTACTTCTTCTTTTGCCTTTTCCCATTACTACGGGGTCGGCGCTATTTCGTGTGGGCTCATTTTTAATTTATTTTCACCCATTATTTTTATACGGATTTGGCGAATATCTTACGGTCGGATGCCCTTCCTGACGCCAACCACAAGGAACACCATGCACATTACACTTTGACAGCACCAATCACGAAACACACACAACCATGCCCGAGGCGGGTTTCGAACCCCGATCCTTCGGCCAAAGACGTCACGGCACTACTGCCTTAGCGAAATTGGCCATCGGATCGGCAGTTGAAAAGCGACTTTAAATAAGTAAAAAAGTCAGGATAGGAAACAAATGATGAAAACAGGCGAACATTTTTTTCTTTCTGTTTTTTATTTTTACCGCGACTGGGCGGTCAAAAGACATTAGAATCTTCAGGTAACTAACTATTCCCAGATTAGGTGCTGTAGTTCTTTATTGGCGAACATGACTCTAAAAGTTACTTATTACCCCTATTATGCCGACATGGAGGCCCCAAGTGGCTAAGAGCGTGTACAGACTCAGCGCTTCAGTCCGAAGGGTTGCGGGGTAAAGTCCCCCTTGGGCTTGGTTGTTTGTCCCTTGTCTCTCATGTATGTGTTGTCGCGGAGGGCCTCACGTTCTGCTGACCAGATCAGAAGAGCCCGTAAAGGTGTTGGTGTGTATGATCGAATATGCGACCCATTGGAACATATAGGAAAACCGCCCTATGGGATAAAAGCCCCAGAAAAAAAACCTTTAAATTTCCCGACAAATTAGTAGCTACAGCAATTTATAATTCTTTCATTTCGGAATAATAAATTCAAGTAAAAAATTGTAATCCTTTTAATTACTGTAGAAAGTTGTTGCAGTATTGACTATCAATTGTTCTAAAACTGAATTTATTGCATCACTTTGAACTTCCAATATTGTCTCAGATTTGAAATTAGAGATGGCGAAAATCATCCAATAACCGATAACCGATAAAAATCGTTTTTCACCACCGCAAAGTTCAGCTTTGCATCTTCTAGGAAGCGCCGCTTCGCATATTTCCAACGCTGTCGACAGTCTTTATTGGATTGGCAGGCTCCGCGAGCGAAGGCGGAAGTGAATTTGCAACCATATAAACGGACTGAAGCACAAAAGTGTAGTCTGAAGCAGACAACAGTTAAAATGAAGAAATGTGTTTCAGAATTGCCTGATAAGCGATCAGAGAGAGTGCGTT
Source organism: Acheta domesticus (assembly GCA_031308135.1). Taxonomy (NCBI): domain Eukaryota; kingdom Metazoa; phylum Arthropoda; class Insecta; order Orthoptera; family Gryllidae; genus Acheta; species Acheta domesticus. Next base: position 203,329,743 of record JAHLJT010009419.1, on the reverse strand, counting down.
TGCTGAGATGTAGCCATTGATAGACATGCGTAGACTGGGTACTGTAGTTTAGTGCTATCGGTGTCGGTAACGAGAAGTATATGGTGTGTAGTGTCTGGCGACATACTCTCGAAAATAATAACTCAAACTACGCACCGGGGGCGAGTGCCAGAAATTGAAACGCACGTCAGTAGTAAAGATGCGGCGGAGTCGGAGGTGACTGAAGAAATAGTTCCCCTAAGGGGATATGGATATGACAAAATGTGGAGGAAAAAAACAGGTAGCACACAGTCAGTAAACACCAATAACGAATTAATGCATGAGATGCGTTGGAGTGGTGATGAAATTCACAAGTGCATTAAGTAAACGAGGCAAGACCGGATGTGTATAGGATATGTGATAGGAACAGAAACGATAAAGCCGGAAAAAGACCGGCCAGCGAAGGAAAACACCATTTGTGTTTTCCTTTGCGCCAACGCCCTTTTTCCGCTGGGGAAGTATGTGGAACGCTGTGGAACGCAAATATTAAAGAGGGAAAGTTAATACATCCGCGTATAAAGCGTGGTCGGCGAATTTCCCGCTTTAAACGGCCGCGGGCCACCGCCGCCGCTAATGACCGAGCGGCGCCCTCGCTGGCGCTGGCAGAGGCGCTGGCGCTGGCAATAGCAGAGGTAGCGGCGCGCCGCACTGGCTGGTGTGGCGTGGAGGGATGTGGCTTGTAGGGCTGTGGAGGGGTGTGATGTGGTGTGGAGGGGTATGATGTGGTGTGGAGGGGTATATGGTGGTGTGGAGGGGTGTGATGTGGTGTGGAGGGGTGTGTGATGTTGGTGGGGGGTGTGATGTGGTGTGGAGGGGTGTGATGTGGTGTGGAGGGGTGTGATGTGGTGTGGAGGGTGTGATGTGTGTGTGGAGGGTGGGGCGGGGCAGGGCGGGTTGTGGCGGGGCGGCAGCACCCGACCCTGGCGCGCTGCCCCACCAACTGGTATTTGACTCGCGAGGACGCCCCCGCCGCCCGCCTCACCCGCACCCTCTCCCTTACGCCTGCTCCGCGGGTACGTGTTCTCTCTTACGCGAGTTCGTGGCCTGTGTCGAGAGCCACCAGAAAAACCACAACCGGAGTTTTATATCATTACAAAAGAGTTTTATGCAAGAGGATTCCGTTGAAATTAGCGTGTTCAAACGCTTAACTGAAAATGTTCCGTTTATGTTGATCTGAAGTGTCCGCTACTGCTACTTCGTCAATGAGTGGATGCAGCATGGCTTGACTCGGTAAAGGTAGACGTGAACGCATTGAACAAATAGTGAACAGTCTTCGGCTGTAAATTTTTCTTCGGGAAATTATTTAGGAACAAATATACAAACTTCAAATGCGTTTTCTAAATACTTTATATATTTTTTATATAAAAAATTGAATTTAAATATATACAAAGTGTTCCGAAATTACCATTTTATATAAAGGAATTATTATATATGTTTTCCTTGTGCGAGAACACAAAGGAGCATTGATAACCAGAGTTTTAAAGTACTCTGAAACTCTATTTTCGGTAATGTGCAATGTTCGGGAATGTAAATTTAATACACACGTGATTGCGAGAGCATAGAGGTTTGCCTTTGCTTTGTATTCTACAAACGGAATATGAAAATTGCCTTGTATTATGTACGTATTCGAACCCTGGCAAATAGCTGCAGCTTTTCACATTTGGCATCATTATTCGAGAGAGTTATTGTGAGTTACTTGATATTGGCTTAGTTTATTGGAATTATTCTTTAACCTTCCATGAGCATGTTGTTCTAAACTTTCTATATCGCCTCGTAATAATATTTTTAAATTCCACCACTTCATTCCCTCTTCATTTCGAATTAGAAAAGAATTCAAGTAAAGTTTTATTTATATAAAGTATACTTCAAGTACAAGATCAAGTGACCACCAGTAATACAATAAATTGATAGAATTTGAATGAAATGAAAATGTTCATATAAATGTGACTTTATTGTCAAGCAAATAATTCATTCAGCTTATGGTGGTTATAAATGATTAAATATTTTGCCCATATTGCATTACTTTCTTTTGAATAAAATGTGAGTTTTCATGAACTGTATCTTGTTTCACTGATGTTGCATTTATTATGATTTAGATGTCCGAAAATGTAGTTATTTTTCAGAAATACAAAATCGCTTTTAATGGTAGGCAATCTAATTAGGAAAGCTTTTTTATGGTTAAATTTTTTATTTTTATGCAACTCCTAACGCCGTGTATCTAATCGATGATTATGATAAATAAATAAAGAGAAATTCACTTATCTTATTCTGTGTAAGGATAAAATGCTCTTGCGCAATTAAATCACAATATAGTTAAAAATTTTAACTCCAAAATGAAAATGATTCCTTTTTACTTTCTTGTATACATTCTGTGATATTTCGTAATTCTTTCCCTCTAAATAAAAATTCTTATTAATTTATTTACACTTCTACTCTATAATTATGTGTTCTCGATATCTAAGTTCTGTTATTGTTGCCCGTTTTTTTTAAACTTTTCCTACTTATCGCTCCCATATTACTTACACATATTACATTCACAATTACGAAAAATTATTATTATTTTGTGTGGTGAGTGGAAGATCTACTTACATGTGGTTGCAGATGTGGCTTTCATAAATATGTGATGAAACAAAACCGTAATTGTTTTTCGAACACGGCAACAGACATTGTCACATTTTCTCAAATTATTTTGGATAATCGCGGTAATTCACTACTGAATAATTTATACCTTTTTTAACTAAAAATTTTTTCTTTATCTATTGGCTTTTGCTGTAATAATTTAAATATAACCTACAACCATTAAACTTTTTGTTATAAAATAAACTAACAATGATTTACACACGAAAGGAACACGAATGGCGCACCTTTGTTCGAAATTATCATTCGTCCATTCGTGATTTCAGTATCATCCAAGGCCTTGCTCTCTTTCTCATTCTATTATTAAGAATTGTTCAATTTACTATGCTAGGGACACAACTTGATATTCTTACTATTATTTCAAAAAATGTGATTTAACTTTCCTTGCACTGTTCTGCGGTCTTGGCTCATGTAACCTTATGTGTTCATTCCTTCTGTCTTCTTAATCCTCGCGCTATCACGATTCACGTACTACCATATCATTTCTCTTATCTTAGTTTCCTAACTGCTTGCTCAAGTTCTTATTCGCTCGTTTCTCCTCTAATTACTTGTGTAAGGGAATTCAAATCTCTACCACTCGCTGTATCCATCTGTCTTCCTCGTTCTTCTCACTTCTGACTTCTATATTGGCTTGCAGCCTTATGACTATAAGGAAGCCTGCAACTAATGACTATAGGCTTGCACTATTTTTTATATGATGGAAATGTTAGCAAACATAATTTATAGTGATGGTAAATTTAGCAAATCGAAAGTACATCAATTTTTCGATACATCAACAAAAGGTTTTTACATCGATGTTTAAAATATTGATGTTTTAAATCATGATGAAACATATGGAAGTAAAATGTCCTGGTTCTAATGTGGAATATAACAATCAATACTAGATTAATGTACATTATGCCTTAAATTTTGCTGTCATCTTGATTCCCCAATCAATGTTCTATGTAGTAAAGTAAAAAATGCATGTTTTAAAAACATTGATGTTTTTTTCCATCCCTACTTCTGCCCGTCTTCTTGCCCCTCGTCTCAACAGTACAGTCACTATTCACTTATCTACACACTCCGTATTTCTATTAGTCAGTCTCAACGGATGGTAGAAGTGCTCCCCCAACGCTATCCCCAACTCAAGAGAACACGAAACTAATTTGTACGTGAAAGTATGTGCCATATTGCAACACCACATTTGAAATTGTCAGATTCACCGCTTTATTGAAGAACGTTCATGGATTTTATAAACATAGCATATATTAAAGGCATCTACTAATGTATTCATACACTAAAGTGTTGCGGCTGATCCCTACTATTCCCACGAAAGGGAAAAATATTTTATATTATTTTTGGCAATTATAAAATGGAAAAAAAATATTAAATATAACGAGTTTCTTACATGTAGATATTATAAATTAGACAAACAGAATGGAGATATCTTTGCCTTGAATGACAATCTACAGATATGAAACATTTACTTTAATTGTTCGGTGAACATTATTGTCTTATAAATTATGCAGAAAATAATTAAGTTTAGCTTGTTATTATTCTGCCAACGTACATCTTATTTCACCGTGTAAAGATATTAATTACTCCATGAGTACACAAGTCACATACAAAAAGCTCGTGCATAACCTTTGAACCAAAATATACAGGTATCATTGTGTTTAATGTCACCACAAATTTCCATCGCCCTTTATCTGATGGCGGCGAGGATAAACGAAATTACATATTTCCTCGAAAGACTTGCCTCGTGTAAAAACGAAATATCTCGTTAATAACTATGCTTACTGCACGGCTAGCGGTGTATCGTGTGAACTTGGAAGTTGTATTTCAATAGCTGCTACTTCTATTTCCATTGGAATGATGATTTTTGAGCAGGGTGTGTAGTAATGTAGTAACTCCACCACTGGTTATATTAGAAGAGGTCCGGTTCCTTTTGAAACATTTAAAATCTGTTATTCTTTCTGACTTTTTGGATTAAAACGATAAGCAAATTACGTCTGGTGTGCGATTTTGAAATAACATTTACAGCCTTTTGAGTTTTATGTAGATCCTATAAACATTCTATTATGCAATTTGCATAGTTATAAAAATTATTATTTATTTTATCACGTTATTTGAGAGTTACCTTGATATTACTCTTTTTATATTTTATTGTTTACATTGGATATGTCCACAGTATAAAGGTGAGAGGAGTGTATGTTTCAATCAATATAAATACTATTAATTAGAGCTGAATTTAGCACTGTAATAAGCTTTAGTATTAGTTTGGCAGCTGTAAGTAATATTAGCCTAGTAAATATACAATATTTTTAATGGCTTTATGTCAGCAAGATGATGTAGACTGGACATTACTTGAGTTATGGATGTTTAATGTTGTGAGTAATCCTTGACAATAAGTAGGGGATCAGTCTCATTAAAGCAACATTATAGAAAAAAATTGAGCTGTTAAAAAGATAAAAGGAAATTGATCTCGGTAGCCTTCAAGAATTAATTTGATGGGTAAAATAAGCTGCACTACAGATATAATGTTAATTGCATCACGTTTTCCTAAGTCATTCGGCTCATGATTTTTATTCTTCCTAAATTGATTGGAGGTGTCTGAATTGGCCTTATTAGATGCACTTGTTCCCTTATGAATTGAAGAAGAATGAGATTGTAGTTCTCTCTTTTGGAGGTGGAGTGGAGGTTAAGGACATTTCTGACGGCGTTGGCTGCGGAATCTTTGGGGTGGCAGGTTTAGTTTTAGCAGGTTTAGTTGTTGCTATATCACAATTATTGAAGTCTTTTACGACGTTTGGTTTGAATGGCTTTGTCTGTCTGAATATGTGTCCTTCTATTTACATAGAAAACATGCAACATTGTCTGTAGAGAACTAGATCCCGTAAATTGTGTTCTGCCATATACCAGTGTCTATTCAGGTAATTTAATTACATTCTCGGGGTCTATATAAATCTCTTTTCTGAAGCTTAGAATATGAGAGATAGGATAGTATATTTCTAAGAAATGAAATTTTTGAAGAAGTTTTAATATGCATTTGATTGAAAATATTCTGAACATCAATGAGAATTCACAATGTGATCTGAAGTTTCCTGTTCTGAAAAGAAGATACATATTCTATTGTTTTTTTGTTTTTTTAAATTTATTTTATTTTATGTCGCATCAACTACTAAGGTTATTAGCGACATACTAACAACGTATACAATTTTTAATAATTTATACATTTTAAAATTTCATTTTATAAATTAATAGCCTTCAAAAAATTAACAAATCGACTACATTTTTCTTTGTCGTTTAGCACTATTTTCATATCATTATTTTACACGATGTCTTACCCGGTCAGCCTCAAACCTGGGGCACAGAAATAAATGGTTAATGCACATTGAAACATTACATACATTACACATTACAGTCGAATTCCCGGTGATCAGGTTGGCATGTGTTAGCATATTCTATTGTTGGATATTCTTGACATAAAAGAAATTTCAGATGGGTCAACAATAATGATAATTTTAGCAATATGTTATTTAACGCTTGTACCTTCCTGTGCTTTTCAGACTATGACTTGGATTTTAGAGGGATACACTTCATTTTCTTTCGCTAGCGAATAGGATCTGTTTGCTTGGTTTCCGTTGTTTATGTCAGTAGGTTTGGCAATTACCTTCACTCCGTCTCCCAGAGTACCCATTCCGTCCAGCAAAATGAGCCATTACACTCATAATTTGCGACGAAGGCACAGTTCATTACACTCATTTGCATCTTTCGTGGTGCCCAACCGGAGCACAAATTCTCGCCTCGAACTCCTGGATGAAACTTGTACGTACTAGCAGTACGAGTTATTGCACAACGACCAGCTACTATTATATTGAATACTACTCTATGAATAATGTGTATCTCGTCAGTTCCCTTCGTCACCGATTGAGTTTCTCATCGTTGTGGCGGCCGGGTTGCCGCGAGGTTGGTTGTAGCTTCAATGTAGTGTCTTGTTGACGTACTCTCGAGTGGCATCACAATCGATCGTGGTTAGTACTGCCACCGAAGCTATAACATCTACTAGCTGTCGAAGCCTCGCTGAACCGGGCTAGGCGTGAGTTAATGGCGCACAAGTTACATATCGTTTCGATAAGTGAACATGCAGTATATGAGACGTTAGATGGCGTCATTCGTGAACAATTGAAGACCCCAAACCCAAAGAAGAACCCAAATGTAGCAATTCTATGAAAATTCTGAAAATCTTGGTAAACATTTGATAAGTAAGCAGGTTGGAATCTCCAATTATATTCTCATTTACATGTGGAACAGAAGGACATGTTATGAAGGTATCTTAATTTCCTTGGGCAGTAATACAGATTTTAAAGAATTATAGAATGTTCAAAATAGGACATTGATGATAATATTCATGGAGTAAAGAAAACAAATACTCTAAGATGTTAGGCTTGCAGAACATGATATTCCTTATCTGTATTTACATTTAGATTTGAATGTTATAATTTGGTGTTAAAAAAACTCTAATTACAGAAAACTTAAAATGACTGAGATACCGAATCATTGTATATCCGAAAATTGTTGTCAATAATCATTAAAGACAAAACGTCTCGAGTAAATATGGTTTTAACAGTCACTATTTATGTATGGGACATTAACAACATATTTTTAGGAGAAATTAACTCTTTTTTTCTGAAACCACATTATTATTTAGAATTAGGAAAACAACCCTAAACTGTGTTTCTATAAAAATAATCTTGTTTTTTCACTTCACTTTAGCCTGAAAGTGCGGTCAAACAGACGATTTCAAATAGAATCCTTGTGTAATATTGTCACTTTCTATCTCACTCCTATCCATTTCAGTGTTGCTTGAAATCGTATTTATCTTGCTGAAGCAGTGTGTCCACTTCGGAGCTTATTTGACTCGTCGTTCGTGTTCCGAAACCAAAATTTATGATTTATAAACCTTGTATCTTGTAATGCGAATAGAATCAACGCCAATTATTACATTTTTACGTTCTTCAAACTCATGTGTATTCTAGTACTTGATTTAAAATTTCAAAATGTTTGGAGAATGTAGTCACTCAACGACTCGAATTAGACGAGAATTCGATTGTCGCAATTGCTGTTTTGACGATTGCGTTTGTATGCGTTATTGCAGAAGGCTTTGCAAAGTGATGACTCAGTACAGTGGACAGCGTGCACTTCGAATGTTAATAAGAGATCACTCTATACTCTTAGAGGGCATTCACTGCAAACACTTTAGCCAACTTATTCGGCAAAAATGATATGTGAAGTATAGCGAAATATGCAATAAATTTGATTTCTTTTCATGAACGAATTTCAAGTTAACTTGAATAATGAGCTCTGATAATACGTCTTCCGTGATTTCTTTGATCAACACTAGCCTAATGCCATAGCAGTACTCGAACAAACGAGCCACGGACCGCGCACGATCTTTGCTTCTCCTTCCTTGCCTATCATCACCCTTTACATACACGTACACGAACATGCACTACATTACCACAGATATCGGGAGACCAGTCGGGAGCTTAGATATAGTCCCGGATTGGGCGATGCCCCGTTGATGGGAGATTGGTTGGGGAAAACTCAGCTAGCAGACAAGTAGCTCGGTTCCGGATCTCACCATCCAACGGGGGAAGATCATAGCCTCCTCCCGAGAAAGAAAACGTGCACTTACGGGAATAATAAACATAGCAGTTGACGCACACGGAAACGAAATAATCATGCATTCTATAATGAAGAAACTACATGAAGGAAATTCGCGGGACTGGGCAGGAAAAAACACCCGCGCTCTGCCGTGGGAGAGCGCCGCTGGCGAGCGTCAGTCTACTGACGCGTGTATCGCGGGCTGAGCCGAGGGTGACGCGGTATCCGCGGGGAGCGGCGGCGCCGCAGATCGGGGATCTTATCGCGCCGCACGCCACCCGGAAATTAACCTTTTTGTCAACAGCGCCGCCTGTCGCGCTCGGTTGCTATCGGATATACGTAGGCGGGCGCGGTCCGGCGTTGCTCGCTGCCAGCGCTGCGCCCGCCTCCGCCCCCCCCTCAGTTCCTGCTGTTGATCCCCCCACCCTCGTCACTCCCCCTCCACTCCCATCCCTTCGCTGGTCCGTCCTTCGTGGCAAGCTCCTAATCTCGCAGTCCCCACTTCTCATCCAATAGTTTTGTTTATTTGGTAAAAAAACAATAAAAACTTTATATGACGTGTGGGGAAAGAGATTTTTGCTTTCATATAGAAAATAAGAGTATTTTGCTTTCGCGTAGAAATAATAACAGACACAAGAACAATGGTAATTGTAATAACAAGAACATTTTTTATTTATTGTGATTCTCAGCGCGTAACAACTAAGGATATCAGTCCGGAAGTATAGTGCATATTATTATCTCGGGAGATGAATATCATCTTCCCCCACTGAATGGTGATATCCGGCGCCGTCCTGCCCATCGGTTTATAGATTTTCTCAACCAGGTACCTCCCACCAGCGGGACATCGCCCCAACGGGACAAGCTCCAAGATTCCGACTGGTCTCCCAACAAGTGAGGTCGTGCAGTGTATGTAAATGGTGAAGATGGGACAAGGTAAAGGAGGGAAAGGTCGCGCACGGTCCGTGGCTCATTTGTTAAGGCACTGTTCCGGCATTCAACTGGTATTGATCAGAGAAACTACGGAAAAAACTATTGATCAGAGCAGGCAACTGTTAGAATTCTCTTCCAGACAGCGGTTGAATTTGACCTAGCTATGTAGCAGTATCGAAAATCCTGCCACCGTTAGGAGTTGTACCTTACGACATCTCTCGGTCAGAAATAACAATCTTATAAAGATCAAAAATTAAATTTTTTTCATATATAGAAGATTGCTACAAGGAAATGAAATGCTTTGAAGAATAGTCGACAATTACAAGAGTGTCATGGGCGATTAGTAGCAAATAATCTTTACGTCTGTGAATGATGATTACTACGAAGTAATAAAAGGTAATGAAAATTAAAGACTGTGTAACACAACTGTGTCAAAATGTGTATACACCAGCTACTTGTCTGTCTAAAAAGTCCGGCACTCCTCTAGGCGCAGATAACTTTGCCTCAGCTGTCATTTATTCTCCAAATCCAGGAAGGGGTGTATATTCTTACTTGACATGTGTCGTATACAGGGGAAGTTTTCGAATTCAAGATAGGCGGGAAGGATCCTGTAATGTGAAGTTAGGAAAGTCAGTGTACTTTCCACTGCATATTTAAGTACTGCATCGGCTCACTGAATTGGTGCCTCTCATATCAATTGCGCTCTAATTATAGTACGCATTGCCATTTGCAGAAAACTTGTTTTATTCTCACAGTACTTCTTTTAAATCTTCATTTTAATTTTTCACATACGGTTCAAATGACCGATTCAAATAATTTTTTTACTTACCAAATTTCTACCAATATGCTGCACATACGTGTACGTGAAGTGAAAAAATGTCCTTCCCATTTGAAAGTCATGAAGTCATGAAATTAGTAATTAAATTTCACATTCACTAAAATAGTAATTTTGTTCCTTCGCTTCCTCATAACCTTCATCAATTGTAAAGAACATTGACACATTTATTTTTATCCTTCTCCCATTTTTGTATACAGCTTCCATTTTCCTCTCCAAATTCCCGATTTTCACTTCCCTCTCTACCTCCACAAATCCTTCGTATCCGTATCGCTGCAGTAAACTTGTCCAGATGAAATACAGCCGCAGACGGGACTTTTATCGCACAGTTGCCCGAATCATTTCACCATGAACAATATTAAAGGTTCGTTCTCGAGAGAAAAGCTATCGGAGAGAACGCGTTCATAAGAGCACGCAGTGGCAGCCGGGCCGGGGCGGAGAGAGAGAGAGTAAACGAAACCCGAGGAAACCAACAGCAATGCGACGTGGAGCACCGGGAGAGGTGGCTCAGAACATGAACTGGTGTCACTGCAGTGCCTCTGACCGGGTGATCCTAGGTTCGAGTCCCGACGGTGGTAGGACTTTCGACACTAGCTAGATAGCTAAGTCGATTTCAGTCACCGTCTGGAGGAGAATTCTGACAGCCGGCTGCTTTGATCGGTAGTGTTCCGTGTTTTTTTCCGATCAATACCAGGCGAATACTGTAGCAGTACCCTGTTACACGGACCACGGACCGCGCGCGATCTTTCCTTCTTCCTTGTCCTGTCCTCATCCCTTACTTCACACACACACACACACACACCCACAGTCACATGCTTTACACTATCAAACATTCCGTGAGACTGTTCAGGAATTTATCCTGGCTGGGGCGGTGCCTCGCTGGCGGCGAAAAATCCCGCTAGTCAGCGCCAAATCTCTCCATTCAGAGGGGAAAAAATCACAGCCACATCCCGAGCAAAACATGCACTACACTTACGGGTGTAATGATTTTAACAGTTTATGCGCCCGGAAATCACTAATCAATCAATATAAAAAGCGACGTGTAGCAAAAATGAAGAGCTGGAAGAACATTGATCGGTCGAGATCCGAACTCCCAAAGGGCTCATATAATGAATTAACGTATTTTTGTTTTTCAGGGCATCGCATGTCACAATAAACGTCCAGAACTAACAGCCTCGTAGAGTCCCTTCCCTTCCCCTCAAAATATGCGCGTGTGAGAAAGGGGAGGGGGCAACTGCGCAAAACAGTATTTATCGTCTGCACGAAGCGCGCGGGAACTTTCGATCAGCCAGCATACTGCGCGAGTGAGAAAGCGTCCGGAAAGGAAAACGCGCTTGTTATTCAACACACGCATGAGTGCACGTTAAATGAAAGGATGAAAAATGTAACGGCTTCTGTCCTCCGCGCTGTCGCGTTCTGCGCCCTACGCCCTCCACGCTCTTCACTCGAGTGCGGGCGTTCGAACCTTCGAGAAGGACGGTCCCGGGCGAAGGCCGATCCAACCTTCTCAGCAGATCATTGCACTTTCTTAGTTTTCGCAATCCACTGAAAGACACCTCCGTTAGAAGACAAGTGTGTCGTTTAAATCTCAAGAAGCGATTCTTCCAATTCAACTTGAAAGTCTATCCTAGTATCACAAGTACTTTCTTCTTCTAGTGTTAAGTTTCCTGGCAATCATGAATCAGAGTACTGGTATATAGCCTTACTGTTGGCTCTACTATCTACTAATACATAAGAATATTGTATAGTGTTTACATGTAATATATATATATATATTTATTAAAAATAAATCTCTTACATATATAAAAGTATTGCACAAATGTAATGTATAATACAACACAAACGATAGTTTACAAAAAAATTAAAATAAAATTCCAAGTGGAGGTTCAGAAATATGATCATGTTTTGCCAGAGCATACCATAGAAGCAAGGAATCAAATTAATAAATACAATTGAGGAGTTGAATTTCGCAGATAAATACAGATAAATCTTACACTTTTCCAAAAAATATACATGAGGATTCAAGCTTGTATCATTTACAATAAAATAGTAATTATCAGATTTTACAAATTGAAATAGCAAATTCTTTAGATTAAATTTTCACCTCTTTTTAATAGTGTTTTTTAAAGATACTGGGCTTCCTTCGATTTTTTAAATGAATCATAATTATTTTTAGGTAGGTAATGGGAAGGCAAATTTAACAATTATAAGATCAATAATTACACTCGCTAATAGTTTCAAAATCAGACGTTACAGCAGGTTCAGAAATCCGCAGTGAGGCTGGATTTCTAAACGTTTTCAATGCCACTATCGTTCGCTGGTTCAAAACACAGTAAATTAAGTTGTCTAGCGCTTGTTGTGCTATCTTATCGATACCGGAGTACGAAAGTGTAAATAGGGCAATCTACAAATTGTGAATGATAACTTTGTCGCTTGCGGAGAATGAATAGCGTTGATGAGTGCAAAGCACAGATTTGTGGGTCGGCGGCGCGTCGCTTGTGTGGTTTCAGTTGACGTAAGAAACTTTTAAGAATTTTGTGACTCATTTGTGCTACCAACAATATAATTTCAATAATTTTTTTCATTATATTAATGTTTTAAGGCATTCACAAATACAGGCTGGAGAAAATTGGATAGCCACATAAAAGAAATTCGAACCCAAAAACCTATTACCGCAGAAGTTAAAACCAAAATGAATACCCCCTTGCCCAGAAAAAGCGCAATTTTCACCTTGCAACGGACAAAAGTATTATTGTATTTTTTGCTGCCATTCGGAGATCGACCGGCACCATTCAATACAGAGAGTTCGGGTTCCCGTGCGAATTGACGTACAATGATTTCAAAATTGTACATTATGAAACAATGATGGGTATTAATACAAGACTGTGGTTTTCCGATACGAGCGAGGAACGGGCGAGTATCGAAAATTTCACACGAATGTATGAACACCCATTACATCGAGTTTTGTACGGTACTTTTTCTACGACTTATGGTAACTTTAATATATAAAACTTCTACATTGAATCGTTTCGTGGCAATTGACATGCAGGATTCTTCAAGGCCGCCTAATGGACAGCTCCCAACCTACCCCGCCGCAGGTTGCTTGCGAGGGAGTACAAGAGTTGCGGCAATAATACCGACGTCACCGTTTTTGCTTTTTCTCTTATTTGTGGTAGTGTCAAGTCCACCTATATATTCACTAGATATTTTAATTCAGACTTTTTTTTAAAGAAAAACCACATAGCAGCAACATATTACCCAAAATGATTTGCGTTCAGATCTGAACCTTAGTGGAATATTCTCATCAATAACTACCACTGCGCTAGTCAAATAGAATCAAAGTGAAATTACGATAGAAACAAAGTGAAAATACGAACAAAAGAAATTAAAACTGAGAAGCATAATATAATATGATATGCAATTTTAATGTGCACAATCGAACGAAACATTCTCAATGACTAATTAAGTGCCAATACTTGGTTCGTCAGCTTCTCTGTGTCTAGGCCATGAACCTGTATCATAATAAAAACTGTCGAAATGGATCAGTATGCAACTGGTCGCAGCTATCAAATGAGATAATTATAAAATGGGAATAGAAAAAAAATTACATAATGTTTACTATGGAGTGTATTTCGCAAGACAGGCTTCCACACATCATACATACGCTGCCATACAAGTATGTCTCTTTTAAAAATCGAAAATGTTTTAATGTGGGTAATGAAGGACGCCGCTAACGAAAACCGATGATTAAGGTGATATCGGTGATTTTCCTCTCACTTCGATTGATTCATTTGGACACACTGTGAACTCAGTTTCTTGAAAGATTGAAACGTATGCGTTTCGCCGAGACGTTTCGTGAAAGGGAAATTGAACGCATGTGGGGGCCGAGAACGCAGCACTACCTCGAGTAGACTTGCCAGTTCTTCGGGTTTGACTCGGAGACTTCGGGTTTTAAGAATATCTCCGGTCTACTTCACCATTTCAGAGATAATGCCATTAAAAAAATAACATGTAATTCACATAAAATACTGATGATATCCAACAAACTTAATAAAACATAACAGAAACAAAAGGATACATGTTCAATGCACTTTCTATTGGTGCTTTCAAAAACTATTTTGGTTCAGAGCTGAAGAGTTTCTTTCGATAAATTTGTATGAGCTGCAAGAGCAGCGAAAGGTGATGTTCATGAAGACAATCTGTGCAAAGTTATACAAGTTTTACAAGTTATACAAGTTAACAGAAGCTAGTTTCCGTCTCGGCATTCAGAGCAAACCTTCCGATAATGTAAGGTTACAATTTTCAATGCGACAGTTTAAAAAAAATCTTGGCAGGATTTTATTTGTGATTTCATGAACATAGAGTGGAATTAGTTTAAATCAGAACTCTTCACAAAATTGAACTACGGTATGACATGTACCGAGTTTTATGCCTTTATTAAATGACTATAAAAAGGAAAAGTGTTCTGAGAAAAGTAATTTCTAATGAAAATTTTGGAAATAAGTTGAAGACACAATTCAACATTTATTCATATACAATTTCAAATAAGATTGTTAGTTTTATTACAAACAAAGGTAATAATTTGTTTGTTAGTTCGTTGGAATTTGTTTAATTGGAACTGTTGGCACATAGGCGGCCAAATTAATTCAAATTTGGCGTCGTACTTGGAAATCCATCATTTATAACAATCCTCTGGCGCTAATTAATAGCGAAGAACATACATTTCAGTCTTGCCGCGCCCGAGAATTTTTCCCTCAAAAATTCCCGACTACCTTCAGAGATAAAAAGTTTCACTTTTCTTTGAAAAGGATTTTGAACTGCTTTCTAAGATGTTCGAAAGAACGCGCCACATCCCAAGCATTGGGACCCAACGAAGTACATACGCAACACAGCGCTTTGTCGGGTTCTCAGAAATCAACTTTTTCCTCAGAAGAAAACGGGATTACTTTTTCCACATAAACGAAGGACGTCCAGAAAATAAGAATACAACGCTTGTTAAAAAAAATCGAAAAATCAATATATTTTAAATATATTTACAGTATAAGGGTCAAAATATGTTATCATTTCTCCACATAATCACCGTAGAGGTTAATGCACTTTTGAAGCCTGGGCACTAACTTTTGTGTATCCTCTTTGGTATGTGGTATACTTTTCGTTCCACCTCTTTAAGTCACTTTCTCGCAGTCTCCATGACTTTCTCATCTTTATAAAATTGCTGTGAAACCAAGATCTCCTTCAGCGTCGTGAAAATATGGTAACCTGAAGGTGGTAGGTCCGGGGATTAGAGTGGGTGAGTCACTTTACCCCATCCAAACGACGCGAGCAGGTCCTGAGTAAGCGGGGCAGTATGGGGTCTGGCGTTGTCATGAAGGAGTGACACACCACGGGTCAGCATCCCTCTTACTTTGTCTTTAATTTTTTGTTTCAACTTCTTTAAGGTCTCACGATATGCAGCATCGTTAATGGTGTTTTATTTGGGCGCGAATCAACCAACAAGATATCTTTCCTGTCCTAAAAGACGGATGCCATAATTTTTCTCTGAGAATGTTCATTTTTTGTGTTGGCGAATTGGAATGGCACCACTGCACCAATGTTATCCCTTTGGTAATATTCTGACAATTCATTACCTCGAATTCGTAGGTTTATACAAGTTTGGGATGGATTCTGGCCGCCGTTTCGTTGCGCAAAGTGAGGAAACAAATATCAGCGAATGTCACATCAGAGGTACGTGGAGCGAACGGGTGACGAACTGGATGACGTGCTAAGCTGCTGTAACGACATTTTGTACTTTGGGGCGCTTGATATCTTATTATGACCGTTAAGAAACAGTCTATACGATATATGTGCCAATTTTGAAAAAAATATTCTTGCCACAGTCCTTGTATTCTTATTTTCTGGATATCCCTCGTATAACGGGATTGCATTGTTGGAGAATCTGCGGACAAGCGGTCTCATGGTAGATTGCTTCGTTAGCGTAAAAGCTAAAGTAATACATGCGTATTGACTGCACTGAAGGTTATATTGCTATGCAAGGTTGGTAGCGTTTCAAAACTCACTAAAATTTATTCTCTGTGCATCAGCGGCTTGTAGCGCGCGAGAAACCACGGGGCTACGCATATGTACGAAAAAAAAGAATAGAATCGGCAGGAAAACGTTTTTCTTTCACCCAGGCAAGGTAAAACTTTCTTCAATACTTAATGTTCCTTACGCTGAGATACGCTAACAATTAATACTTGTCGTTTCAGAACCTTCCCTTGCATCAAAGGATTGAAAAGACGTGTAGCAGTTTGTTCGGCATGGACATCTTCAGAAGCTCTCCCAAAAAATCTCAAGCCATGTTCGCAGCCTCAACAGGAATAATTTATTTTTATTACAATCTGATAAATAAGTATTAATACCCAATCAATTTTTCAAATATCCACATGATACAAACGTTTTCCCTCTCCTCCTTTCCCCCCTCCATCTCTTAGCCTTAAAGCCGTGTCACGAACATACGAGTATCTAATTTTGTAACCCTGGATTTCATTCTCTTTCGTATGCTATGAATAATGAATAAATGCTTTTTAAAAAAACATTTTTTTAACTTTTAATTTTTTAAAATTTTTTTAAAAACTTTTTTAACTTTAACTTTTAACTTTTATTATTATTTCCCATACTTATACTATTAATTATTCATCAAATGCCGATATATGTGGTATTTGATGAATTAATTTTCTGAGCACCTGTCCATTCTTCTTAAAAAATGTATAATTTTCCGTTAAATATGAAACTAATTTCAATATTCTTAAAATAAAAAAGTCATCAATAAGCTAATAACTACAACTGATAAGCACCTATGTCCTAAATCACATGGGGAAATTTCCATCTCAGTATCTTCAATAGTTTACAGAAAATTCGAGGTGGACGTTTTTATTGACTAACCTTTGTATCAAAATGGTAAAATATTATGCATTTCTGACAATAGGAAACTATAATTCTGCAGCGAAAAATAATTTTTTCGATAGAAAAAATGCTATTGTGGGTTTCGTCTATTCATCTATGAACAACACTAGCCCCTAATCCGTTCACAGAATTTTCACCTTAAGTGGAGTAAATAAATCGATCGCCTTGATGGCGCCTCTAGAATTTGAAACACCACGTGGAATTTTGGAAGTTATTTCACATGAACTTCGTACGGGCCTTTCAGAAACTTCTCAAAAATGGCTCGAAATTTTTAGATGAAATTATTTGCTCAAAGATATCAATGTGAGCTTATAAAAATGGCGCAAGACCAAATTTCACTGACATCTCTAAAGTTTCAAAAATTCTCAAAGTTTACAATTTTTTAACCTTTTCACTATAAGTAGGCCTGCATACTGTATTTGGAGACACATTTTTATTAATGAAATCTGTAGTTAAAAACTAAATCTTTAAATGTCAGTATATTTATTTTGAAAATAAATGTTTTTATGTAATTTTGAGAGAATTATTTTTGAAAAATAAGACAGTCTCCAAACTAGCACAAAATTTCTCCTCAAGTCAATTAACATTTGTTTAATAAAATTGCGTAGTTCTTAAATGCAAGTTGAGCCCTTTCATTTTCTTATTGCACAGTTTTACATGTTTCGTTCCCACTTATCTACTTATCTATGAATAGATTAATTATTACTCTAGTATTAAACGGTTTATCACTTTACCTTCTCGTTTTCTTTTTCTCCAATGTTAATTTCTACATTATCTTTTATGGCATTTGTTTCCCCACTTCCAGAGTCCTCTGTAAATTAATGGGCCATAGCAGATCTAATATGCTTCCTGAGGGTGGGAGAAGATAGCGTGGGAAACGCCATGCTTCATGTGCATATTTTTTCAATATTTACTGTTAATATTGTGATGTAATGATAATAATAATAATAATGATAATAATAATGATAATAATAATAATAATAAATTTTCAATAACCCGTCTATTAGTTCATAACTGAATGTTTTACGAGTATCTTTTGTATGTTTTTGTACTACGTACCTGCCGATGGCTAAGACATTGAATGTGGGTCTTCTATTGAATAATAATGTTGGCCAAAACAACGCCTCTAATTGTTTTATTTGAATGCCGCTAACAATCACCTACACACACCAATATTGCTTTTTTTAAACATTTCTTTTTTAAGTATCATTCCAATGCTTGACGACATTACGAAACTATGAATTGATTCATGAAATGAGTCTTTAACTTTAGCTTTGTTTTCTCATTACTTAGGCAAACGTAATTACTATTTTCATGGCGCAATAGCAAGAGGGAATTGCGGAGCAAAATAATTCGTTGGTATTCTGTTGAATGAATGAAACCAAAAGAAGTCTTCCTTTTTATTCTACGAAAAACAATTTTGTAACAGATACTTTTGTATACCAAGTATTAGGGATTGGAAGTAGTTATTCAATATTTTTTCCGTTATCCGCTTCGAAACGATCCCTAAATGCACAGGAATCCACGGCGGGGGCACGAAGGCAATGGCGCACGAAGGAAATAGATTTGGCTGCGGGGGAAATGCTGCGAGCAGACGCGGCGCCGAAAGAGGCGAGGTGACGCGATTGATTGGATTGATTGATTGATTGATTTCTGATTCCGGGCGCGTAAACGACCAAAGTCATCATTCCCGTAAGTGTTGTGCGTGTTTACCTCGGGAAGTGGCGGTGATGTTGCCCTGCTGGAGCGTGAAATCTGGCGCCAACCTACGCTTTGTCTAGCGAGGTTTTCCCCAACCAGGTATCTTCCACCGCACCATCCCAGTCAGGACAAGGTCTAAACTCCCGTCTGGTCTCCCGACAAGTGTGGTAGAGTATTGCATGTAAGTTTGTCTGTGTTGTTTGCATGCTCGTTTGTCTATGGTGAGGATAGGTAAAGGAAGAGGAAGGAAAGATCGCGCGCGGTCCATGGGAAGTTTGTTAGGGTACTGTTCCGCCATTTGCGGATGTTTATTGGAGAAACTACTGAAAACTACCGATCAGAGCAGCCGGTCGCTAGAATTCTTCTCCAGAACCGCGGTTGAATTCGATTTACCTATCATGCTAGTGCCGAAAATCCTGCCACCACCTGGAACTCTGGAACTTGCTGGTCAGAGGCATAACAGTGACATCAGTTGATGCCCTGAGCCAAAGGTAGCGCGATATTTGGTGGAAGTTGTCAAAGATTAGTTAATGTTTTTGTAGGAATGCCCTTGCCATTTTCCGAAGCTTGTGCCGTTGAAATCAGACGCGAATTATCTTTTCCAAGATTTGACAGTCTTGCATACGGAATTTCTTCATTTTGATACTACATTCAGAAATGATTGATTTAAAACCCACAGATTTCCAATTAGAAATAACGGAACTCACTCCGGAATAATAGCTTAAGATAAATTCTATTGTGTAAGAAATGTATTAAGTTAACTAGCTTAGTCTAGCACCTCCGGCGCAGGAACTTCCATGTTGACAATTTATATGTGTGCTAAGTACGTTCATATTAAAAACAATACAATTGTTTTCCTCGTATATCCTCAGAAACAGTTTCAAGTAAAGTATCGGCAGAATACATTTAAAAAAAAAAAATGAACATTCTATTACGTTGGTAGGTTCAACTAGACGATATAATAAAAAACTACAGAGTGAATCATGACCTAGGATTTACATTAACCCGGAAAGGCAGTTTAAGATGTATCCTTATCGTTTCAGCTCTGAAAATACCGTACTCAAAAACATGTTCTTCCCAGAATAGTCTGGAAAGATCCAACTAAAAATACAGCCAATCGTTTCGGCTTGCCGAGAGGTGTCGATTTTGTTTAACTCTCTACGTTATTTCCTAGTCCATTAGCTACGGATATGTAGCCAGCAGATTAATATATTCACTAGAGTGCAGCACTTGCCACAATAGTGTGCCAATATTATTTTTTATCTTGTTATAAAAATCTTCTCAAATAATATTCTAGATCAAAAACAGTAATTTAAATGGGTGATAAATAATATGAGTAGGAAAATAAGTGAAGATGTGATTCAACGGTTTCCTCAGTAAAATTATTCAACGAGAGTAATTGTCTGGACCACATGTAATTCTAAACAGCGAAGGTATGTAAAGTCTGTAGATTATCTATTTCTTCAATTAGCATATCCCCTATTAAAGAACCTTCGGGTAATACGGAACATATTTTTTGGAGAGCAAGGTTGATCAAACTGGTTGGGGCCAGAGTTTGATTAATCTTGCCCATAATAATACCAAACAAATATTCTTTGTAAGATAAGATTTCTTTAGTTGCTAGTATAGATTTAACGCTACAGGCGCAAGATCTCATACTTTTTATACTGCGATTTTCTTAACTGTGCTCCTGACAGGAATCGGCTATTGATGATTTCATTCAAGCGGGAGCATGAATCTATCTCTGGCGACATACAAGCTCCCGTTTGGACGGCAGTGAAACAGCTAGTGTGCAGTGTAGCATGTTTCTACTTTTCGTAGCGTCTTTTTTCTTTTGTTTTTATTTGCAATCTGTTACATCTGAACAATAGGTAAGTCAAACGTTTTGGAAGGAACTGGATATTCGGTCTTTCTTGGACTCATTTCTGTAGTGAATAAATATAAATAGTGTACACAATTAATGTAATAACAAAAGACAAACGTGATTCTTTCCGGTTATGAACATATATTATCTTGCATTTAATGAAGGAACCTATTGAAGAGATCCAGAGGACAAAATCTGCACAATCATCTTCAATCTTTGCTATTGTCTAGTAAGTTTAATGCTAGGTAATTTGCGTGACTTTCCAGACGTTTGAAATATTTTTGGCAATTGAACTGTACTTCTTGGTATATTGTGGGTACAATGAAATCATTTATTTCAAACAAAGCACGGGGAATTAGCAAGCAATCTGAAAGTTCTTGGTTGAAATAGCTGCAGTATTTCTAGGTTAGTGTTGGCCCACAGTGCCCCAAGTTGTATTCCATTTCGTCCTTAGCGCCCGCTCGGGCTTTTTTTGCGGTTCGCTCCAGCGGCCCTCTCCTTTGACTCGACTCGCCCACGCAGGCTCATCTTCACGCACTCGCACTCTCCCTTCTCCTCACCCCATTCGCCCCCGCCCCTCATCGCTTGCGCCCTCCACCGACGCCTCTCCTCGTCTCACCTTCCTCTTTCCGCTGGGGCTCTCAAGCGTGGAAAGGGCAAGGGCCCTGCGGTTCGTCTGTTGCAAAATTAGGCATCAGAAGCTGATATAGGCAAGAAAGGAATTATAGAAAATCTAGCAAAAAATGCATAATTACAATTATGTTATTCCTATTGTCAGAAGTCATGAAATAGTAACATTTACAAAAAAGCATTATACCAAACTTCCAGACTAGTAATAACATTACGTAACCGTTACCAATGTCACGAGAAATAACGTGAAGCTGAATCAAACTACTTTTACTCTTGCTTTCCTAGCATTCCGTCTATCTCAAGACGATGCGTTTTCGCCCCTTAGCACCCACTCGGGCTTTTTTGCGGCTCGCCCCAGCAACCCTCTCGTTTGACTCGACTCGCCCACGCAGGCACATCTTCACGTACTCGCCCTCGCCCTTCTCCTGTCCCTCACCCCATTCGCCCTCACCCCTCATCGCCTGCGTCCCTCACCGGCGCCTCTCCCCGCCTCGCCTTCCCGAGGCTCTCAAGCGTGGAAAGGGCAAGTCCCTACGGTTCGTCGGACGCGCTTCGCGGAAAGGTGACTGTGTGCGAATGCCGCGCCAGCGATAGTCGTCCTTAAAGGGCGCTTACGCCCGTGCTGGAAGTTTTCCCCTTCGTCGCTGCGGTGCGACCGGCCGCGTTCCCCCTTTCTCCCTTTCGCAGCGGCCCGCAAACGCGCCCGCCGCGGCCGGCGAGGCCCTTTGAATGAATTCCGATAGCCCTTTGAGTTTTCTTTGCAGCGGTGTCGCGCTGGACCCTTGGTTTGGAAATCAGATCGAGGACACGCGGATTCATTTTTGAGTTGCCGATTTGAATTCAGAGGCAACGCGCTCTTGAGAATGCTTCTTGTGGAACGAGGAGTTTCTCTTGTGCAGAAGTTATTCGGTTTGAGTCTCCTCGATATGATTCGCATACGATTCAAACGAATAGCTACCTTGATTCGTGATATTTGACAAGCCCGTAGGTTTTCAAATAAAATATAAGGGGGATTGCATTTATTTGTATGAACAAATACCAATCGAAATATTAAATTCTAAGCACTTTTTTGCCATTTATTTGTGCGTTTATTCAGTGAAGAAATTTACTTTGATCGAAATATTTGATTTTACTACTTGGGGTATATAATTTTGTATTAAGTCAGTCGTTTTATTATTGTACATTATAACAGCAATTCCCATCTTTTAAACATTATTTAAGAAGTAAACATTATCGTATACGTGTAATATGTTCGCCTAACCCTCTTCGCCTGACTAATAAATATAAAACACGAGAATACAAAGTAAAAGTTCTGAAGTCCTCTAGGAATCACTTCAAAAGGAAACTTGCCGCTGTATCTAAATTCATACCAAATAATCTGTGCTTATTGAAACTTCACAAGGCCATACATTGTCAGAGAACATTCAACGCCTTGCTATACGAGAAGTGCCGAAACATAGTAATGTTGAGTTTATCACCGTTATTACATTCCCGACCTGCTGGAGTGAATTGTTAGAGCCTGGTAACTCTAACATTTTAGATACAAAATTGTTAGGATGTAATTAAAAATTAGGCTAAAACTACTAATATTTTGCAAGAATTTTACATCCATAGATTTAAATATATTATTGAGAAAGAGATTGCTTTAGATAGAAAAATTTATATATTTAAACACATTCATTTCAAAGAAACCATTTAAAGAAAGAAAATTGAACTCGTTTTACTTTCTCCCTACGGAGTAGAGAGAAACTTCCGTACTGCTGCGCGAAAAAAACGGCCAATATTCGGCAGAAAAAAATCCATTACAGGGCCCTAGTAACGAAAATATAGATAAATCTAGTAGCTAAATGTAGAAAAAAATCCTCGAACACGTGGTGTAGTCAGAATCATTGTTTTGTGGGTCCTTGATACCGAAAAATCAAATAACGGCGAAACGTCTGTCAGTCTGTGAACAACGCTAGCCGCTAAACCGTTTAGCCGATTTTCTCCAAAATTGATATTCCTCAAACGATCTGGCTGATGTCGCGGCCTTTGAATTTGAAACCGATATTTTAATTATGGAGGCACTTTACATGAATCCCCTAGGACATTTTCAAAATTAAAAAAAAATTGTCTCAGTTTTCTTAATTAAATTGTGTAGTTAGATAGTGCAAATGACGTTTATGAGAATTGTATATGTCTTTTTCGTTGAAATCTCTGATTTTTCGAAAATTGGAAAAGCTCAAAACTTTTTCGGCGTCTTCCTACAGCTACAATTATACAGAGACTTTTTTCCCCTTAATGAAATATGTTCCTTAAAGTTATATTTTGAAATAAGGTCATGTACAATTTTTCGAAAACTTGAGTATTTTTCTAGTAATTGTGCGTGAAAATACGAGCGAGAAAGTTTGTGCTGTTTTTAGCATATTAGTTTTAAAAGAATCTCTTGTTAAAAATTTTAGAAAAAAAAAGGAATACGATTTGTTAAAGTAAGTGGTGTTAGATAACGGCACAGACTTCTCGCACTAGTTTTGCTAGCTTTAATCTAGCTTTAATTGCCTTTTAAGCTGAAATAAAGAAAGATATTGGAAGTTTTTAAATTAGATGTCTTATAAAAAGGAGTTAATGATAAAAATATGAACCAAATGCATGTTTTCGAAGTCACATATTGAAGTTTTAAACGACTTCATAGTAGTTTCGCCAGGAGAGATAAATGGAGGTGATGCAATCTGCATCAACGTGTGCGGCTCGTAGTATCATGACGAATGTAATGACATCTTCGCCATCGCTCCTGCGTTATTTGGTCAAGCCACTGGAAAACTGCGCCTAATTGAATGTCTGTTACTTTTACTTAAACGAAGTATTTTTTTGGCCTTTAGTATAGAAATAGTGATCTGAAGCAACATAAAACTACTGAACAAAACCATACAAAGTAGTTTCCCAAAAAACACGGCACACTACTAAAAAACAACAAAAAATAATCTCGTAAAACACTGCAATAAATTAAATATTTGAACAGTCTTTACAAATACTGCAATATCGAAATAAAGTACTATATACGGTACATCAGTTCTTCACATGCCAATAATATAAAAAAAGGTGATTTTCGGTAATACAACAGGGGAATAGCAAATAACTAATGGAGGGTGGCCTCTTCCTGGCAGCCTTGATGTCGAATAAAGTCAGCGTTGTTGTAAGCAATGAACCAAGCATGAGAAGTCACTTGGTACGTGCATTATGAGTATCAGTGGAGTATCACAATCAAATATTTTCATTCGGTAAAAATCGAAACTGTTTCATTGTTTTTGCATTTTTTCCCGAGTACCTGGGTGTCCACCCAAATCTCTCCAATGAACTCCTCTCCAAACGGTTGGATTCTGCGTAAATTTTTTTTTCAATTTCTGCGGACATTGAAAAATAGTAATGCAGAAGTGAAGTACTCTTTCAAAAGCTCGTCGGTCAACTGGTTTTTACGCGCCTGTTGCGGTGCTTGTCATCCCAGCGCCGTTGAGCTCAGACGCACAGTTGCGAGAGTCGCCGTTTGTGATTTAGCGTTCCCACTAAATGGGAATGGTGGGCTACTTACTCTTTCTTGCCAAGCTGTTAGGAGTAAATTATAGCCCGACTGAGATGTGTAATTTTAACTGTTAAATTGAAAATATTAATTAAAGATTTTTTAGAAGAGCTTAACTTCCAGTTTCAAGAATTTCGACATAGACATTACCACAAGCAATTTGTCTGCCCGCTCGACACATCTTTATTTCCTGTCACCGAAGTGTAATTTTTTTTAAAACAAAGTTCCCTCTGAAAAAAATTGAGTCCATGTTGCGTCATAATTGATAATGAATTCTTCAAATCTATGTAAATTTTCCTTCTTTTGCGTCTAATCATATTGCGTAAATGTATACAATAACGTTTAGAAAAGTAAAACTAGTGTCTGTTGATATTTATTCAAATGACTTAGTCGGGTAGATAATTTAATGAAAAGCGAATCTAGCGTCACGTGCAATGGCTTCTTATGAGAATTTCTTACTATTACTAAAGTTGAAATACAGGTTTTTGATGTGTGTTATTTCTAGTTTCATGCTTGGAGTTGTACAATTTTTTTTAGAAGAATGTCTTTGCTCTTGAAAAAAAGAATAAAACTTACAATAATGACTCTGAAAATAGTTGACTGTATAAATGTATTAATAATAAATCATTGCCAAATAAAAAAACGGCACAGTACCTTATTCGTTATAAAAAACACTGTTAAGTATTATTACAGTTCAATTATTTTATTTAAAATTGCTATGCAGTTTCAGGCACTGCAAAATCTTTTTATAATACCTATTCCTCCTAATATTTGAAGATAATGTTTTTCTGTCGACCAACTGACCTTTATTATGAAGCATTAGGTAACATTTTCTAGGTTTCGTGTACTACAAAGTAGTATGCGAAACAGTAAAATTTAAATTGACTGAGATGTAGCATAACATAAAAAGAATGAGTTCATTGAAATCCATCTTTGAGCTAATTTAGTTCTCGCCGAAATATGTGGTAATATAGAGGAGTCACTCTAAGAAGGGACCAATTCGACAGGTTGAGAAGCAAATCAAGGTCATGCCGAGCGAAGACACAGCAAAAGATTCGGATGAAGCCGTATTCAAATGAGCTAATTTGAAACAAGCCTACTGACAAAATGAGAGCATGTAGATAAACTGCAATTATGTTGGCCAAGCAGTGGCTGTCGTAGCGGTCACTTCTCGTAGTAACATCTCTACGCCAAAGCGTAAGAGGCATAGTTTTAAGAATTTGATCAATGCTTCAGAAACAATAAGAAATTCATGACTACAAGAAACTAAACAAATACACATAGAGCGAAGGAAAATAACAATGAAGCGAGATAATATGGAAAGCGAGAACAAGCGAACGTGTAGCATCTTGCGCGAACCGGCCTGAGGGAGCTTGAAGGCGTGGATCCGGCGGGGACGAAGCTCGTCGTGTTGGGGGCGGGGAGAAGGGATAAGGGAGTGGAGAGTGGGGGCGGGGAGGAGGGAGAGGGGGTGGAGAGTGGTGGCGGGGAGGAGAGAGGGGAGTGGGCGGGGATGAGGGTGAGGCGAGGCGGGGACGAAGCTCGGCGTGTTGGGGGCGGGGAGAAGGGATAAGGGAGTGGGGGCGGGGAGGAGGGAGGAGGGAGAGGGGAGTGGAGAGTGGTGGCGGGGAGGAGAGAGGGGAGTGGGCGGGGATGAGGGTGAGGCGAGGCGGGGACGAAGCTCGGCGTGTTGGGGCGGGGAGAATGGATAAGGGAGTGGGGAGTGGGGGCGGGGAGGAGAGAGAGGGGAGTGGGCGGGAACGAGGGTGAGGCGAGGCGGGGACGAAGCTCGGCGTGTTGGGGCGGGGAGAAGGGATAAGGGAGTGGGGCGGGGAGGAAGGAGAGGGGAGTGGAGAGTGGTGGCGGGGAGGAGAGAGGGGAGTGGGCGGGGATGAGGGTGAGGCGAGGCGGGGACGAAGCTCGGCATGTTGGGGGCGGGGAGGAGGGAGAGGGGAGGGGAGTGGGGGTGGAGGCGGGGGCGGGGGGGTGAGGCGAGGCGGGCTCCCGCGGTCTAATGACATCGGCAGTCGCGGCACGCGCGCGGCGGAGGCGGCCCAACGCGCCAGCCGCCCAAACTTGCGCGCGTTCGCCTTCTCGCGAGCGCGCTCTGCTCTCCTCTCCTCCGAAGCGCCCTTCGCCGCCCCCAGAACCCCATTCGCTCCTTTCCGCCCGCCGACAGAGCGCGCCACACCGTGTGCTGACCGGCTTTGGTGGCTCAGGGTATCAACTGATGTCGCCGCATTACCTGTGGCCGGGAGGTCCTAGGATTCCGGTTCCGATGCTGGCAGGATTTTCAAGCTAGATAGCTGGGTCTAGTTCTGCCACTCTGGAGAAACGACGAAAAACTACCTATAAGAGAAGCGAGTTGCTAAAATTCTTCTCCAATCAATATTGGGCGAATGCCGGGGCAGTACCCTAATAAACGGGCCACGGACCGAGCAGGATCTTCTCTTCCTTGTCCTATACTCTCCTCTTACTTACACACCCTTTCACTTACATGCACTACACTAACACACTTGCCAGGAGACAAGCCGAGAGCTTAGAGCTTGTTCCGATTTGTGCGGTACCCCGCCGGTTGAAGATATCTGGCTGTGGAAAACCCTCTAGCTAAAGTGTTTCGTCGGCGCCAGATCTCACCATCCAGTGGGACACGATGGTGGTAGGTAACGATGTCCTGGTGAAATCACCAGAGCACGGTACCTACTCTCTCCCCGTCTAATGTTGTTCAGGAGTATTATCGTGGTCTCTACAGCATCGTTGTTTGAGGGGTCTTAAGATTCGAGTCTCGTCGAGATTTTCGTAACTAGTTACAGAGCTGTGTCGCATTCAATCACAGTCAGGGGAGCATTCAACCGGGAGTTAATCCTGGCTGGGGCAATGATCCGCTTGGGGAGATACCTGGAGGGGGAAAGAAGGCCTGTAGGATGTCGGTGGATCTCATTCCCGTTGGAATGAACATCGCATTCATGACCCTCAAGCCAGTCCCATCCTATACAAGTCGCCTCCTATCAGTTGTCGTTAAACCCGATGCAATCCCGTGAGGTAGGTACGGTATATTACTGCCGAGCGTCATCAGACATTACATATCTTCGCAACACGCTGATAATAAAATTCACATCATCATTTGTAATGGTAGCTTTGCAACAATATCAATTCATCTGTTATTTTTTAATAATTCGAAGAGATTGATGTTGAGTAATTGGAAAGCAAAAGGGTAGGTCAGTTTGAAAGGTCATAGACGTTTTTGGGTTGATCACAAGTGCAAGAAGTTCCGAACCCATTTCAACCACGTCAATGTCTCTTTTTTTGCGGATGGAATTCCTCTTCTAAGCTTGAGAGTTCCGTAAAAGTACTTGATGGAAGCGTTCGTTACTTAAGATTTTCCTTGAGTTCCCTGTCCCATTTCTTTCTTTTCTCTGCTTAGAGAACCAGTACGCCCCACTCGATCCTGCTGGTCACCGCTGGACGTAATCTAATCACGGATAATGAAGATACGCTCCCTTTCTTTTCTAGCCTACCCCATCTCGCAATGGCTTCCAATTCGTTAACATTCGCGTTCCTTCCTTTCATCTCAGTCTCGTTTCATTTTGTAGCAGATCGCTTCAAAACTAGCACGTCTGATTGGAAAACGAGGAAATCATTTCTAGTAACGGCTTCGTACTCAATTTAACCATATATTAATCGCCCTGTCGCACACTCGCGTACCTTCTCACGCGCGAAATGTTGTTCTGGATAGGTGTAGGTGGATCTTAAATGTCAATATTCGTGTTTTATGATGTGATATTTCCAATTAATCATTAAAATTACAATTAATAATTATAAAATTGTTTAGAGTAAACAATTTTATTCTGCAATTTTAGAAAGTTACTAACATCATATTAGTTTTTTAATTCACAAAATTTACTCGGCTCTACCTAAAACAAAGGAAAAATTTTGGGTTCAGTCAAAAAATTCCAGTTTTAGATTTAATGCTAATATTCGTTTTAAGGTTTTTTGATTCGAAAACATGCTT
This sequence comes from Acheta domesticus, assembly GCA_031308135.1. Lineage (NCBI taxonomy): Eukaryota > Metazoa > Arthropoda > Insecta > Orthoptera > Gryllidae > Acheta > Acheta domesticus. The sequence continues at coordinate 203,300,975 of JAHLJT010009419.1, read as the reverse complement.
AAACATGTTGAAGTAATGATGTACTTTTCTCAGTGAAATGTGCCAGAATCCTTAAAATTCTTCAATGTTGCCTAACCTACGGTAGGGAGAATAGTGAGACTGACCTGAATCTGTGTGTATCAACATGCACACATTCCCTGGACAATAACTGTGGCATATCGACGAATATTTGTCGACTGTCAAAAACAGCGCTGACCAGCGACTCAGTGTGACTACACAGACTTCAGTGCTCAGTTGGGTTATCGAATGCCAATGCAATTTTTCAATCCGAATGAGACCTCATTTGTCTCGATTGGTGCAACGAAAAGGGTGTTACCGTAAGTGCAGACTCAGGATATTCGATTATTTTTTAAGGATCCTCTACAGAAGTTTACTGTATTTGTGGTTTATTTTGATGTACAGTTACCATTTTCGTCACCTTAAACAACCCCACCTGCAGTCACCACTATGGTATCCACCTGTACTTCTAACAACCTTCTCCTCTGACATCGTACGTGCATCCATTCCGGGCGTCGGAGTTTGGCGCGATTTCGCTCCCTCTGGAATTCTAATTTCCCGCCGACCATTATACGCCGAGGGAAAACGTCCCTTAAGGCGTATTTATGATGGCGGCGAAGAGGGCCGCGAAAGCACAACAGCCGTACACAGACGCACGCCCTCCATCGCGGCGCAAACGCGAAGTCCGCTGGACCGTGAAGCCACAACACGGTTGGGAAACCCTTTTTATCAAACATTGAATTAGGACGCAATGCTCCATTCGATCCATTTTCGTAGACTCATTTCATAACGATAAAAGAAATTTGTTTTCCATATCAAGAATAATTTGTGCTTAACGAAGTATATATATATATATATATATATATATATATATATATATATATATATATATATGTATATATGTATATATATGTATTTGGAAATTTGGGTCGACCATCCGACTTTGCCAGCTGGTTAACGATGTCCCCCATGCCTGGGCTTAGTTTATTTCCCATTTTAAAGTAGTAAGAGGGACAAGTGTCGAACATAACGTATTCTCCTCACCGTAACTAGCAAATTCCGCTGCCTGAGCTTTTCTTCGTCACACAGCTTGACAAACTGCGACGATTTTTAAGGAAAGCTCCAACTCTATTTTTTGCCTTGACCGGGAATGGCACCCGGGAAAATACCACGGAAGTGCACGAGCCATCCTAGAAGCACACTTAACAAAGATTAATCCAAAATTGATAACGAAGTAAATTTACAAGTACATCCTAAGAATTCTACGGGTTCAAGTATTTCATATTTACATAATCAGAAATGGTCATTGTTCATTTTCAAAAACAAAATCTAAAAAAACCCAACAGAAAACAATATTTAGATATCATTTGAATAACCAAAATAAGGCCATTTTAAATCTATAATTTTTCCTTGACACCACTTTCTTTTGTTTACTCTTTATTTTAGAGAACTTTAATGTTAGCAATTATACTCAATTTTTCACCAAACTTTAAAATACATAAGTTTAAGTTTAGCGATCGTCTATAGCTACACAGAGTCAGAAAACAAAATTCGAGAACTATCAAAAGCACTGTTTAGGTCCTGGAATTGTTTTATTGTTGGTGCTGTAGGTAGGTATTGCAAGTGCTGTAACTGTCTTATACAGACGTATGGAATGCGACATTATATTAAAGAAACGTTTTCTGTCCAGGGAATGATTTCCCAAAATGTATTTCTGACAATCTCAAGATCGAATTTTTGCACAATTATTTACTCAGTAAAATTGTAAGAGATAAATCGGCTCTTATCTCAAAATGGAATGTATGACATCTAAACTGAAAAGCACCTCCTTAGTGACAAAAGCAAAATATTTTATATTTGTCGCTTTTCGAAATATGTTGTATAATACATAGGTATTTGAACTGCAATTTCTCTATATTATGATTTTACGATGCCATTGTGAAAGAGTGTTTGCAATTCATCACGAAATTACACAAAGAAGACACTCGAAAAATAGTTACTGTAACGAGTTAATACTTCATTTTTGGTGTTAAAGTTGATTCGCGTTGTTACTAATATTTAAAGTTAAATGCTGTAAATAAATAGACACCATGAACAAAGATTACGAATACGGAATGATCTTTTGTTGTTTTTATGTTGTTTGTTTATTGATTTTATTGGATTATTGTTAAAAATACAGTAATTATATTACAAGTACAATACGCTACATGTGCTTCGAATGCCGATTGGACTCACTGTGCGATGCTTCGCGGTCGCAGGTATCATGCTTTAGGTAGTTTTGTGTAAGTTGCCGATTTACGATGCAAAGTGAAGAGGCTTTCTCGAAACAACACGGCTTCGTTTAGACACTTTCAGTCAGACTCATAAACGAGCTGTTGGATGGAGGTTGATGAAGTGTAAATATCCAGGTGGAGTGTATTCTGAGTTATCTCTCGTTCCATTGGTCGTAAATGGTGAAGATATCGACATAGCTATTATGGACGTTATGGACTCATCACAGGGTGTGCTTGTAGTATCTGAATAATAAGGAATATTTGAAAATGTACTGGTAATTATATGACCAATTGTCACACTACAATAATGAAAATATGGCGTAACAGTGGACGCTATTTATCATTTACCTAAATTTTCTCATAGAACTGACTTTCTTTCTCATAATTTTAATGCAGCCATTTCTTGGGTTCTAAACCTATAGTTGGCCAGTGCGCTTGTATTTACATTTTGTGTAGTACACTTATATTTATGTGCACTTGTATTCCACTTTCTTTTTAAGTTTTTTGTAATTTCTACAATAACGAGAATTTTGTGGCGCAGTTCAACTAATTGAAAAAGTAGGCATACGAAAGCAGTTGCTCATAGACCACAATAATTCTTCTGAACTAAATTATTCATTAATTTAATTGAATCGTTTCCTTTACGGTATATATTATTCTAAAAATAAATCTTGAACATTGCTGTGATAATTGTTATGAAAAAATGCTGAAAGTACGTCAATGCAGGTCACTACTCAAAAATGAAACTTAAGTTCTCTGAATATTACTACTTTTTTATATGCAATTTGACAACTAACGACATCTAAACGAGTGGAATATAATCAACCACTGAAACAGGAGTATAATTAACCACTGAAATGTTTTCAGTTGCGATTTTCCGGGTGACGGGTAGCCGTCTCAGCGATTTAACTGGTTATATCTTCAAACAAAAAATTAGTTTTAGCTTTTTATAAAAATGCTCTAAATTCTTATACAGTTTTAAAAAAGTAAACGATCAACCAAACTAAACGACTTAAATTTTGAAACAAACAAATGTGTTTTTTGTGGAATAATCAAAATGATTTAAATTGCATCTCTCTTGCATGACACACACACCACACCCACATTGTGTGTGTGTGTGTGTGTGTGTGTGTGTAAGTATGTATGTGTGTGCGTGCGTGCGTGTTATGTACTCCGGTACAGCCATACAGTCTAGGGCACAGCCATGGCAACCTAGTCTCGCGTAGGTGGCTCGTGAGATCTGTCAATCTTATCTATGTGCATAATATGTGTAACGTAAATATGCATGCCGTATACGGTATGTGCGTGTGTGCCTTTATTTCTTTATTTCTCTTCATAAACCCAATTGGAAAGTTTTAGACCAGAACCACCGTCATTGCCTTCGGCCGCATCGCTCATTTTGCCCCTTCCACCTCCTGCCCTCCTCTTTCGCCCCCGCCTCCTGTCACCGTCGCCGCCTCCGCCTCCGCCCCGCCTTCGCCGCCGCCTGCGATCGATGGCGGCGCCGGGCGGCGGCGAGCGTAAGGGCGCGCGCGGCGGCCCGCGGCCGGCGGGCCGCGCGACTCGCGCCCTTGCCGAGGGGGCCCGTGTCTTACAAGACGGCGGGGGCGGGGGTGGGGGTGGCGCAGCCGGTGAGAAATGCGCGCTTCGGGAAGCTGCTCACGCTTCGAGACCCCCTCCCCTCCCCCGCACCGCCCGCCTCGGTTCGCTATGTCCGCGCCGCCCTCTTTCCCGCTGCGGGCCCTTCGGCCCTCCGCACCGCCCCCGCCGCCCCGCCCTTGCCCGGTTATTAAAACCTATATCTCCGGGCAAAGGCCCTCCTCGTCCTGCCCCGCCCCCGCCCCCCGCCGTCGACGCGCACCCGCCTTGCCCCAGCCCCGCCCCCAGCCCCCGCCTCCTCCCTGCCAAGTCCCACGCCTCGTGCCCGCCTAGCCACCATCTCGCCACCGCTCCGCCACCGCCTCGTCCCCGCCTCGTCCCCGCCTTGTCCCCGCCTCGTCCCCGCCTCGTTCCCGCCTCGTTCCCGCCTCGTCCCCGCCTCGTCCCCGCCTCTCCCCTGCCTCGTCTCTGCCTCGCCTCCACCTCTTCCCTCCTCGTCCCCGCCTCTCCCCCACATCGGCCCCGCCGCATCCCTGCCTCGCTCCCGCCTCGCCCCGCCCCGCCACCGCCGCGCTGCGTCGTACCCTTCAGTCGCAGCTGCCGGGCGCGGCGCCGCGCCGTTTGAGGTACGAGCGCGGGGCCGAGGCGTGTCCCTGTGTTACAACCTCTATAATGTCCGGTCGCCTCGTTTCTGGTGGAGGATGCCGGCTGCTTTGGAAGTCGGGAGATGTTTGAGATGCCCGGTGGTCACCCGCGTGCAAACATTATGGAAGGTTAAGGTTACCGTTTCTATATGCAGTGCCCCGATGTGATCCGGTAAATAATTTTCATGTTAAGGAAAGGAGCGTACTCGGCAATTACCGCTTACGTTGTTACTAAGTGTAAGAACGATTTTGAATCTGACATTTCTTGAAATAAAACTATTTTGTCAAACGATAACTGCAAATTAAGATAGACTTAAAATATATCCTTTTCATTAGAGACGTTTCCTATTTATTCTTCAAACGAATAATTGATAACCGACGTCGATCGTTGGTTCTATCAATCGCAGTAGACGAAGGCTATACTCATCAGTGAAATAGCAGTGATTTTAAAACAGAAACGATATTTAACATTTTAAATCAGAGAAATTGAGAACAACTCCATGTGAATCATTCTGTTCTGAGTTGAAATCTGAATAACATGTTTGAGTATAGAAACGAAACAAGTGCCCGTAAAAGAAATGAACGTCACAAATGAAGAGATATTTTGCGAGGCAAACTGGAGCAAAAGGAAGGCCGTACTTCAGTTCTTATTGGTAGACCACAAGCATAGAAAAACAATACAAAAATGAAGAGAAACAAAACGAGACAAGTCGGCAAGAGAAAAAGAGCTAGAGGGAAATAAAAATAAACTGAAAAAAGTTGAAGCAAAGAAAGATTAAGAAAGGAGACTTAGAAGTTCAAATAATTTCAAATACACAGAAAATCCGCACAAGGAACAAGGGAGCGGATTAGAGCGCCCGACGCGGGCCGCCTCGCCTTGCCTCGCAGCGCCGTTCGCCTCTGACGACGGTCAGCCGCTGCCGAGGCGACTAGGCGCGCAGTCGCCGCCGCAGCGTACACTGGTCGACGGCCGAAAATCCCGCTAGCAGAACCTCGTGATCAAAGCTGAAACCAAACTACACATTCGTTTAGAAGGGAGTATAGTGAAACGAATCAAATATCTCTCTATTAACATGTCTATTACCAAGTCTGACTCGAGCACGCATCTCCTAAATTCAGAATGATTCTCATGCTATGAAATCTGAGCTCCCAACTAACTATTTTTCGTTCTTCGATCCAGGAATACTCGTATTCATTGTTGTACAAATATTGTTTGATATTACCTACCAACGGATTCTTATTATTTATTTACTTTTATAACCAAGGTGCACTCTTGGGCGAAATTTCTACTCTTACACACGCATTTTCAACTGATGCTACACTATAACCACGGGCTCATAAACTTGTTTCTCTTTGTTACTAAGGTGCCCGCTTACCAAATATCGTGACATGTCAAAACATTAGTGTTCTCCCTAGCAACGTCCTGGTCATTCATTTACACCTGTTACTAAGGTGCCTAATTCTACCTGCCCTTAAACTAACATTAAAGCATTAAATTATTTGATATTGAATGCCCTCCTGCATTTGGTATATCACAATAAATAATTCATAGAAACGTGTGTCTGTTGGCACTGGAACACATTCCGTTCACATTAAAAACCAATCCTGACGTGTTTCAAGAGAAAACCAGTTGTGGTACAACAGCACGTATTTTCTCGCATTATTTCTACTTTTTACAATTTTCGAAAATTCAGAGAGTTCATCGAAAATAAGACCTGCGCCGTTCATTTAAGTGTTCCTAGTTTTATCTGTGGAACAAATTTGATGAAAAAATTTGGAACAGCTTTTAGGAAGATTTTTTTTATATAATTTGCATTAACTTCAAGCAGAAATACACCTTTTTTTGAGAACATAGTTCATGACATGAAAGATCTAATTTTTAGAACATACTTTGTTTGAAACAAAAATCTCCTTTTTCAACTTTGTTTGCAATTTTCAAAAAGTTCGACTCTTACCTTTTTGCAATTTCCGAAAACGGTGAAAGTTTGCCAGAAATGGTACGGAGGCTACTTTTTTACCTTTCTTTGGTATAGACGAGAAAAATATTAAAATATAGTAGTTTTTGAGAAAATAATGTTCAAAAATTGTCTTTTTCACGCAAAATTACACGAAAAATACTCATATTATTGAAAAATGCTCTACTTTTAGTATTGTATTTGTCGACAAGGCGAGAAATTAAAACTATTGGTGCTACTACAGCATATACATTCCCGTATTATTTTAAAATTTGCAATTTTAGAAATTTCAGAGAGATCAACGAAAATAATACCTCGACCATTCTTTAAGCAAACCTTTTTCTGGAAAAATTGAAAAAATAATTGGTAGCGGTTATTGAAAAAATGTTTTTTTATAATTCCATACAGCAACTTCAAAAGAGAGAGAGAGAGATGAGAGAGGAGAGAGAGAGAGAGAGATGAGAGAGAGTGTGTGTGTGTGTGTGTGTGTGTGTGTGTGTGTGTGTGTGTGTGTGTGTAAGTGTGTAACTTCTAGCAGAAATTACGAGAAAAATATTCGTTTCCTTAAACAATTGTTCATGACTTAAGAGTTAATATTTTCGAAAAATGTACGTAATGTTATTGCAAGATATGCCTTTAACAAATAGAATTCATAAAGGAAAAAATATCTATCTTCATTTTATATTTGTAGGAAAACACCAAAAACAATTGTAGATTGCAATTTTTAAAAAAATCAGGGATTTTATAAAAAATGCGACCTGCGCCGTTATTTTTAGGGTCTTATACAGATTCGAGGACAAAGTTTAATAGAAAAATTTGAAGCTATTTTTGAGAAAACATTGAAATGTTGAAGCTTTATGTAAAGCGTCCCAAAAATCAAAATATAAGCTTAAAATTCAGAGGGTGTTGAGTTCCTCTAAATCGATCTAGGAATATTGATTTTTGTGAAAAAGGATTGAACGGTTTTGGCGGTAGCATCTGTACACGGAAGGACATTTGTCATCAATCAATTTTTTGGTATCAGGAACCACAAAACATGTATTCTGGCTACCAATATGTTAGAGGAAGTAATTTACTGGACCTGTGGCGTCCCACCAACTGTTTTTCACTCCTATAACTTATAGACGTTTCACGATATCTAAATGCAGTGTTCGCTCAACAATGTGGAATCATGGGGCAAGTAATATGCCATAGAGATATAGTTTTAAAATTTTTTAGTTTTCCATAAATTTATTGATTTTTGATTTTTTTAAATGTAACTATATTTTTCTCACTAGCATCTTCTAAGTACATTGATTCCTGCAATAGAAGTACGTAATGTGAGTTACGTTCGTCGTGCCTCGGCTGTCAACCACTGCCACTGCCGCTGCTTCTGCCGCCGCCACAGTCTCCGCTACCGACGCCACTACCGTCGCTGCCATCGCCGCCACCGCCTATGTTTTGGAATTTCAACCTGTAGAAGAAACGCATTCTGAAGAATTAATGAAAAAAAATTCATTCTGATCGTTAATATTGATGTTTGTTCCTGTATTTAATGTGACAAGACCATGGATTGTTGAGTTAAGCCTCTATCGCTCATTTTCACCCATCTGTCTCCCCGTCTTCCGTAACAGTTTGGGCGCCGCGAAGGCCACCTACCCCAAAGGTGATAGCTGCAAGGGCTACAGGAAATTCTGTCGATTTAATTTAAAATAACAGATCAGAAAATATAATTTTGTTCTCAAATTACTATCAAAATATTATTGTCAAAACCTACGAACATCACTGAATTCCTCTTTTTATGATGTATTCATTTCTGGAGAGAAATAAATAAATCGTTCCATTTAAAAAATCAAAGATGAATTAATTTCTCGAAAACTAAAAATATTCCGAACAATCTGAGATTTGAAAACTGGAGTTCGATATGGTGAACCGTTTAGAAGTTATGGGGGTTGCCCGTGGTTGCTGGGACATCTGGTAATTACACACAACATTCATCCACTTTTTCGTTACAAGGGCCCGGCGATAATATTTTGTCTGTGGAAAATTCGCCATTTTCCATCGTTCGGTTATAATATTTTCTCTTCTTACGAAATAAGAGCGAAAAAGAGAGACTGACAGAAGTCTGCAGACTTGCATTCAAGAGAAGACAGACTTGCATTCAAGTACACAACTGTACACAACTGTGTGCTGATCTCGTACTTATTTATTTAGAGTTCTTTTAACTTATTTACACTTCAACTACAATTAATAACATTTTCGTATCCTTTTCGAACGGCATGAAATTGCTTCGATGCATAGACTTCCTACGCTTCCACGTGTGTTGATTCCTGCATTAGTAGTGCGTAATGTGCTTTACAACACTAATGACAATTTCGCAAATTCAAACAAAATTACTAATTCATTCATCCTTCGAAGAGTTCATTGAAGCCATACTGATACATTTGATAACAGCAATATTTTTACTGCATCTTCTAGACTTTTCCGCCACTGTGGGTTGCGCCCAGCGCCCAAGCTACCTCAGTCCGCCGCTCCTGCGCTGGCGACGGCGGCGGCCTCTAAAGCCATCAGAAGTCCGCAGGCGCTTTTTGCAGGAGCCGCCCACGCCCTCACCCTCCTCCACACTCCCCCCTCCCCGCTTCGCTTGCTGCCTTGCGGCGGCAAGAAGCCCTGCGGCACGCGCCGATGCTGCCGCTGCCACCGCCAGCACCGACGCCACCGCCAGCACCGCCGCCACCGCCAGCACCGCCACCGCCGCCGCCGCCGCCACCGCCGCCACCGCCGCCGCCGCGAGCACCGCCGCCACCAGCACCGCCGCCACCGCCAGCACCGCCGCCACCAGCACCGCCAGCACCGCCGCCACCGCCAGCACCGCCGCCACCGCCAGTACAGCCGCCGCCACCGCCGCCGCCGCCGCCGCCGCCACCGCCAACGCCAGCACCGCCGCCGCCGCCACCGCCAACGCTGTCTCCGCTGCCACCACCACCACCGCCGTCACCGCCTCCGCCACCACCGCCTCCACCGCCAATGCCTCCGCCGCCACTGCCGCCTCCACCACCACTACTGCCAGAAGCCGCTACGCACGCTGCCTCGTGGACGTTCGCTCGCCGCCCACGACATTCCTTCGGAGCGCAAAGCACGTGTTACAGCGCCGGATGTGCTGGACATTCACTCGCGTATAGAGAAGTGTCTGCAAACAAGCAAATGCGGAAATGAATTATGGCTTGTTTAAATCTTCCTCTGAGTGGAATAACAATTGAATTCGATAATAATAGAAACTAATAGTAGGGGCATAAATACTTGTGTCAATCTTATTAAACCTTCGCTCTCTCTCCTCCTATATATTTCACTCAAGCCTCCTCCATTCCCCTTCCTGACTCTTCTAAACTTTTTTAATGGTTTTATGAAACCCCTAAATTTTCTATTTCCTTCACTTCGTACTTTGATTCGGACTTTTTTCTGTAATTAGATTATCTTGCCTTACTCTCACCCTCGCTCTTGAATAAAATTTTATATTTCAATCGTAGTTCTACATACATCCAGCCATTATCTCTCCTACGATATTCTTCTATCCCAAACCTGGAGAGGTGGATCAGGGCATCAACTGATGTCTTTGCAATGCCTCAGACCGGGAGGTCCTAGATTCGAGTCCTGATGGTGCAGCGTTGGCAGGATTTTCTACATTAGCTAAATATGTAGGTCGAATTCGGTCTTTGTCTGGAGGAGAACTCTACCGGCCGGTTGTTCTCATCGATAGTTACCGTGGTTTATCCGATCAATACCAGATGAATGCCGGAGCAGTACCCTAACAAAGGGGCCATGGACCGAGCGCGATCTTTCCTTCCTCTTCCTTATCCTATCCTCACCCCTTACACACACACACACGTGCATGCATTACACTACCACACATGAACGGAATAAAACAAAAACGTTTTCATCTTCAGTAAGTATTCAAAATTACGTAACGTTACGTTACGTAATTTGATGGTAACGCTTGATCGGGAATCCCAGCGCGCGGGAGACGCCCTTTCTGTAATGCAGCCCTCTGACCGGAAGGTCCTAAGTTCGAATCCCGATGGTGACAGGATTTTTCGCCTTTAGCTAGACAGCTGGATCGGACTCAGCCGCTGTCTGGAGGAGAAATCTAGCGGCAGGCTGATCTATCCGGTAGATTTTCGTGGTTACTTCGATCAGGCAAATTTCTGAGCAGTACCCTAAAATAACGGGATACGTACCTCACGTGATCTTTCCTTTCTCTTCTTTGTCCTATGCTCCCCTCTTACTTACATACATTTACACTTATATGTACTACACGACTACCATACACATGTCGGGAGAGCAGTCGGGAGCTTACAGCTTGTCACGACTGGGGCGACACCCCGTCTGTGGGAGATACCTGGTTGGGGAAAATCTCCGCAAGCCGACGTAGGTCGGCGCCATATTTCGCCAATCAGCGGGGGAAGATCACCGTCACCGGCTGCGATAAAACATGCACTATACTTACGCGACTAACGGCCTTAGCAGTTCACCTGCCCTGAATCACTAATCAATCAGCAAAAAAAAACAACTAAATACTCATAAATATTTTGTATTATTTATCATCAATCGTCATCAATACCCAGCGGATTTCATTTTGACGGCGCACTACGCGCTGGCACAAAAGATGCAGCAGAGAGACAGGTCGTGTTCTTGATCCGCGGCGCCGAGCGCCGAGCGTCTTGACTTTGAGTGCAAGCGGCGTTGGCCTCGTGCAGACAAGCGCCGGCGCCGACGCTATTTGTCCTTCGGGGGAGTCTGCCCCCCCCTCTGTCCATCAGCCATTCTGCTCCATTGCCTCTTACGCCCCATTCGCTCGTCACTTCAGCCCCAAGCCCCTTCATCATTTGCATCACCATCGCAGCGGATCGGCACTCCTCACTGGCCTCGGTGCTATTTCTTTGCAAATACACGACATCGCATGATTACATTTTTTTTTATTCGGGACATCGCATATATCTGATTACTTTAGATTTTCCACTCGTTCGAAAAAAGGAATATTATAACGCATGCCATCCCTCTTCCGACTACACGAACCCGAATCCACGTATACAAACCGTTTAGTCATTTCTTCAGTTGAACAATAAACATTTTAGGGTTAGGTAGGTTTAAAGACCAGACGAGACATAAAACAATATTGTGCACTTTGACTTTAGTTATATATTTTAAAGCTTACTCTTAGTTAGAAACCGTCCTATTTTGATTTCAGTTCATCACTATTGAGAATAAATGTTCAAAATTTCTGAGGCTTGAAGTTGTAACGATGATAAGCAATTTTTGCCAATGAATATGTGGTGGGAAATTTTATATAGCGCCGTTGCACATGTGACAGTTCCTTCTAATTTTAAGGCAACTTCTAACACTCCGCTGTAGCCTCGAGACGGTGTGAGGAGGGAATCCATATCAGGGTCACGAGGGTCAAGAGCACAACACAATGTATATAAATATTTATATTGAATTGTGCACCATGCACAATTACAAAAATACAGCAATAACCTTATTACTACTTAAGTAAAATTAATGTGCAATATATTACTCGTTCATTACACATTTGCAGACGGCAGAATTAGGAACTACTGTTGTTTTGAAAGTGAGAGCCCGAACACACCACAGAGAATACACATGATGTCCAACAGCACTGACCAATGCTATCAGGACAGGGAAAAGGTGTTTTGTTTCTGTCATGTGATGTCTGCGGAAAAATAAAATCCACCTCGGTATGGTGCTTTCTGGTAGTAAATTAATTGCAAATAATATAGTTAACTACTGCCGGTGAAGGCAGGCGAAACCCTACTGACATAGCTGAAGAATTACGTCTTTCTGATAATGAGCTAGGGGTCGCATCCTTTCATGATTAAGGTTATTTCCAATAAAATATATTGGCAACACATTCTATACACAAAAATATCTATGTTACGGAACATATTTTTATTTATCCTTTGCAAGTATCTACCACACAATGGTTTTGTTCTTGCCTGCTTCTACTCTGCACTGAACGGGGACCCGTATACCGCTCACCGCCGTCTATATCGTATCTTATAGATCAGTAACAACTATAGACGTGAGATTCTCATTCCGTCAGCGGTGACTTCATGTAAATAGATCGTGGCGCTCTATCCACAAGTGTAAGGGAAAGAGTATTACAAATTGTAAATTAACATCTGTTGTAAGGAAAATCACAAATAATACAACGTGTTTTCTTACAAACTGTAAGCTAATCGAAATAGCAGCAATGGTTTACAAATAAAATTTGGCTCAGATCTTCTGAAATGACACATACAATAACCACTGTCTTGGATTCGCATGTCTATTTATGAGGGAGAAAGAAGATCCATGAAATTACTAAGGAAAAAAATCATAGGTTTCAAAATTAATTTTGAATCACACAATTACATGCCCCGATTGCCAACCGATGTGCAACAAGCATTTACATGAATTTCATTATAAATCACGATATTTTAGTGCGTATAATTATTAAATAGTTAAAAAATGTGTTAAAGAAGATTGGTTTACATTTCAATAACTATTTTCAGTTCATCTTTCAGGCAACGAATACAGAAATACGCTGAGAAAACAATAAATATCAATGTGTTGGTACACAACAAGGACGCATGATGGCTATGATTTTAACGCCAGCCAGTAGTTGACCAACGCGCAAGATAAATCTTGGTTAGCACTCCACTAGCAACAGAGCAATGGTCGCCGCAGCGCTGTCCCCGCCCCGCCCCGCCAGGTCCCGTACCTCCCCGCCCCGCCCTACCCTGCCCCGCCCCGCCCGCCCCGCCCCGCCACTCCCCTCCCCGCCCCGTCCCATCGCGCCCCATCGCGCCCCGGCCCGGCCCGGTCCCGCCCCGCCAGGTCCCTACCCTCCCCGCCCCGCCCCGCCCCACGCGTGCGTAATCGAGGGCAGGGGCCCTGGGGAGGAACATCACGGCCGAGGGTGCACTCGACGCCAGCCGTCGCGTTTGTCATCGGCGCGGGGACGGGGACGGGACAGGAGTGAGACCGCTGCGGGGGGAAGGTAGGGCAGGGGACGAGGCGAGGGCGGGGGCGGGGGCGGGGCGGGGGCGGAGCGCGTGTCACGGACGGGCCCGTCCTCGAAACCTGGCAGCGTGGATGTCACGGCGCTGTGCAGCGGCGGCGCGTCGAGCCGGCTCGCGACTGCCACGATGCGCAATGGCATAATCGATACCACGCGACAGCGTTCGTGCATTAGCATTTTTGTAGAGCGGCGCGTAAAGAGTGGAGACGGAGTGCGTCGACCTTCGCACACGCCCGAGTACGCGTCGCTAAAGAGGTCGACAACATTGATGGGTGGCGCTCGGAAAGTCTTGCCACATCTCTCGAGGGTGCTTCTTACCTCTCGCGGCGCGCGTGCGACGGCGCACGACTTGTTGGTGCAATTGTCTAAGAGCGCGGGCTCTGCGAGGGAGATCGAAAAATTCATAGTGGAACTCTTTACAGTTTGTCGATTATGTTCTCCTATTCACTTGTCCCTAAATATCTAAAAGAAATTATCGAAATATTTACATATGGTTAGTTTGTGTCTTATATGACTAATAAGAGGGGGATAGTATTAAACTTCTTTACGCAGTCTTTGAGTTACGAGTAATATTTCGAATATGAATAATCTTCATTACGCTGGTATGTTTAATAGTGACATTGAACTGAAAATGTATCTCACTTACATATGATTTACGTCATAAAGTATTATTGATGTATACATTATAAAATATTTCTTGTCAAATCTATTTGATTTTATAGAGATTATCAATGTATATTTTACCTAAAATTGCACTCTTGGGGATGTAGATTGCTATATGGGGGTTTGATAAATACAACTATATTGTCGGAAATTAAAATAAAAATATGAACTTCTTTGAAATGCACAAAAAACATCTGAAATAATGGAAATCAATATCGTAAGAAATTATATAATTTAAAAAAACTGGCCATTGAACAGTAGTTTTTTACATTTTTCAGAAAATCTCTTTCGCGCTAGCTTTACAGAAATGTTGCCTCTTCAATCGGCCGTACAATTTTCTGCTTAGATTGTCCTTTCGTTGAAAATTGTGTCAAAACGAAATTGCCGATTTTTACGCAAATGCTTCGAGAATCAGCATAATCGCTTTCGCTGTCTTGCACACAGAAAGCGAATGAAATATTACCACCGTGAAGTCAGAAACGCGATGTGAAATATGTAATCTTTTCCTTGAAACGTATTCATTGCAGCACATCCAACAATCACAGCTGATCTTCAGTTAAATCTCTTCTACCCTTTGGGTTCAGTCACTTTGAGAAAGCTTTGAGAACTGTATTATGTTTATTTTAGTCCATTCTTATAGACTGTTCCTCGCCGGGTATTGCTACATCCATGAATAAATGCATATTTCTCGTAGCCACCGAAGCAAGCTAGGACTGTTGTCGCCATTTCTAACGTTCTCCGCGCTTTGTATCGATCGACCCTCCATCTCTCCTTCTTCTCCGCAAGCCGCCTCCGCTCGGAAAGCAATAACGAGAAACAGCGGCGCCGCAAGAAATCGAAGGCCCTGTCGCGTTAGTGCAGTGACGAATCCCACATGCGAAACAGAAGCGAAGAAAGACTCCGCAGAATGCTCGGGTGGAATAATGAAAACTCGATCGAGCTCACGATAGTAGTTTTTTTAATGTTCTCCTGCGTGCTTAAATGCATATTTGAACGATTGATTAAATATGCTGTTCTATTTCTATTTACACAGACCCTCCTCACAATTATTCTTCGTGAAAATAAGTAATATAAAAATAAGTAAATACCGGAAACGCGCATATTTACGAAATCACGTACTTTGTGAATGTTCCTAAAATTAATTTAGTTAATTGCATTTAAGGTACTGTAAGGCCTGGGTCACATGAACGTTACGTTGACGCGCGTTTGACGCGCGATCAATAACCCTCGTGGTAGATTAACGCTGTGCCCTTTTGCATATAGGCGGTTCCACACATTCGGCATTCGTCGAGCAGTGAACCCAGTCCCAAACAGCTGATGTGCTCGGCAAATGTTTGCTTCCTTTGATGCATCCAAAATACCGACACGCTTTGGGTAGGGCGAGCACCGAATGTTCCTCACTCGGCAAATAGCAAGCAACGCATCCACACTACTTGGGATTCGGCGAGCGATTGCTCGCTGTTCGTCGAATAACGAATGTGTGGAGCCGCCTTAAGATAGTGTTATTCTACGACGCGCATTACTTATCGCGCATCAACACAACGCTCGTATGCAGGAGTCCTAAGGCTTTCACAAAATAAGCTCCCTTTTTCTGTATTGAAAAGGTCTCGAATTTCCCTTAAAGTTGATACCCAAAATATCAGGTTTAGAAGGAAGTCGTAGTGCCTTGAGATGAAATGAGTTTTAATTTCAAATTCAAGAATAGTACCCAATCTTGGCACTGTAGATGGCGGTAACAGTGAAAACACTTATCACACACGCATAATTAATAAAATTTGTGATAGTGTCAAAAGAGTCTAATTGAATCTCATATCCGTCTTTTTATTACCATACATATTATTCCACCAACCGATTATCACTGATGATGGGTTTACTCAGTAACACAAAATGAAGTCCGAAATATCCAAAAGTAATTATTAAAGAGGCCATGCAGTTTTCTTTGCTGTGAGTTTTTCACATTCTGTAGTTCAATTTATGAGGCAGATAGTTAACGACTGAAATGTAACAACTTATTTCAGTGAGGATTTTCGTTCACCTCTAAGTCCAAACTAAGTCCAACTAATAAACTGAAGGAAGAATATTGAAGCGTTAAGATGACGGAAAGGTGCTGCAGGTTACATTCTTGTGTCGATTTCTATATAATTTTAGCTATTTAGGAAATTCACGTTTTTTTACCCATCATTCGCCTTACGTTACGACGCAAAAAATTCAACTTTAATTTGAAAATATTTTTTTAAAATGAACCACCATGGGGTTGCAGAAGGGAATGCAATTCCCGTATCTGAAGCTCCGAGAACCGGCAGTTCGTAGTTCCGGCGTTGTGGATTTTCGACATAACCTGAATAGCTCCGGTGAGTAAAATCACTCGTAGGGAAGGGATTTCTCGAAGCCGGATGTTCTGCTTGGTGGTTTGTGTGGTTGCCTCCGATAAATTCCAGGCGGATGCCATAGCAGTGCACAAACACAGGCGGCTGACGCCGCTAGTATCATTGTTTTTCTCGTAAACGGCATTAAACTCAACACTTCTGCTTGAAGATGGGGAAAGAGATACACGTCTCAAGAATCTGGAGAACTTCTTGCAGGCTTGCATTATCGATAGTTTTTGTGATCTGTCTTGAGTATTATTCTATTGCAATTTCTATCCTATTAACACTTCATGTCATAACTTGAAAAACTCAAGTTGATATTCACAATAACGCGATACGTACTAATATTTTGCAAAATTGCCTTTTTAGCAGACGTATTTGGAAAGCAGTGTTTCCTGAAGAAGAGCATGCAAGGAAAGCAAGAGGGCATTCTTACATCTACAGATAGAATTAGAATTAAATAGCAATGACGCTCCCGATTGGAAAACTTCGTCACAGCTGTTGCTGTCGCAAGTTAGTGCATCAAATTTGGACAATGGTTCCCCAGAATTACGGATATACTAGGTACTTGTCACACTCAAAGGTAGCGCTAGCATCTCTCGTTTGGGAAAGGTTCTTTGCGAGCTTCGCGTCGTTGTCAAGATCAGTGCCTTTCTGTGCCCACTGCGCGACACACTTGGCAGTCTTGCGGCCTTCGATAGCGACCCCTTACCAGCAAAAGTGCAGTTGGTGCTTGCGTTTTACAAGGTGTATGTCGCAGTTCCGCCCGCTGCGTGAAAAACAAAGACGATTCCTTACGCCGAATTCACTTTACGTTTTACTCTCTTTTTGTTGAATTATGTATTAAATCGTTAGAAGCGCATAGATCGAGTAACATCACATTAACTCAGGTTCACAAAAAAGAACGTTCTATCCGATTATATTTGTATTCCCTTATACGGAATATGACCAATATGCTTCAATTATATGACAAAATGCTTCCATAAAAATTCTGCCTTTTGTTTTTTAAGTGACTGCTATTGATTTTTGTCCATATATGAACTACGCAAATGGTATTAAGACGATAGGCTTGCTTATGATTTTTAACCCGGCTCCGCCAACAAAAAGTGACGAGCTGAAAGGAATTAGGAAAGAGACAGGGAAAATTCAAAATATCGAGGGAACTCTAGTTAATTCTAGTTTGAGGCCCCAGCAAGTAATGATAACGATGTTTATGATGATAAACGATCTAATGATGGTGATATAAATGGCTAAGAATAAAATAAAAGACACGGCCAGGGTAGTGTGTTTCTCTTTGATTGAAAGCTGGCGTTGTGTGCATGGTATGCTGCAGTGCAGACGTGCGCGTAGCTGCAGTGCTTGGGCGGAGCTTGAGCTTACTTTATTGTTCACTACATATACAAGAAAGAATAAAACAGTCTCCGAGATTGAAATCTGTTTTTAAAACACGCGAACATTTCGAATAAAATAAGTTTTCTTCTGTTGTATTATTTAGAGGTGCATTAATATAGAATGAATAAATATGGAAGAGAAAGATACAATTCAATATTATATCTAGGAAACTCCAGGTAACATGTTCAACTGATTGTCAGATGAAATGCTACGAATAAAATGAGAAAGATAGGATGAGTAAAAGTAATAAAACAAGAGAGACGGTGTTTCTTCTTTGATTGTATGCTGACGTGGTGTGCGCTTTGTATTGCAGCTCTGACGCCGGCGGAGCTGCAATGCCTGTGCGCAGCGTGCTTTCTCGTATATAACAAATGCAAACAAGTAAAATACGCCCCGGGTATCGAAAGCTGTGTTTAGAACACATGAACATTTCGAATTAAATGTTTCCTTATGGTGTATAATTTAGAAACGAATTAACATAGAAGTGTTAAGGAAAGCGAAAGGTAAAAAAATGTGTTCCTTGACTGAGTGCTGAAGTCATGTGCATGCTAAGTTGCATCGCTGACGCGAGCGGAGCTGCAGTGCCCGGAGGGGGGGGTGGATTTAATTTCTAGCGCGCAGAGAGTAAAAAAGCGCTCCAGGGATTCAAATCTGTTTTAAAACACACGAACATTTCAAATTAGGAAAATTTTCTACCATTGTATTATCTTGAGATGAATTAACGTAGGAGGAGTGTTTAGGAAGGAGAAAAGTAAAATTCGAAACATCCTGGAAACGCCAGTCTCCATGTTAAAGTGATCGACAATTGTATTGCTGCGAATAAAATAAGAGAGATGGGAGAAGTAAAAGTTAAAGAATAAGAGAGACGCATTTTCTTCTTTCATTGAAAGCTAACGTGTGTGGCGTCGCGGGGTAGCGCACCGCTGCGGCGGGCCGCTTCGGGAAGCCCGGTCCTAAGCCGGAAGGGGGATGGGGTGGAACGCGGCGGCGCCTCGCCGGCACGCGCCGGGCAGGGAAATACCGGCACCAAAATAACTTGGACAACAGGGCGCGCGCGGGCGCGAGTCTGGGTGAAGTCGGTTGCGCCCTAGAGAGGGCTGGCCAGCGAACCGAATGACGCCCACCGCTTGTAGAGCCGACGGATACTTAAGGCTGCGCCGACACGCGCCTCGCGGGATACGCAGGGTGTCGAAAGACGGGTGATATCTTCAGTGCTATCTTGCACGTGATCTTCAGGTGGAAGATCGGTTTTGGCGTCAGGCCATGTAACTTCTCTAGTTACGGGGACTCTATGTCCGACAGCTTCGCACTTCGCGTTGCTTTTTCCTGCTCCCGAGCAGTGGTACTGGGCTAGGCCTAGGGACGGTCGCGGGGTTTCGCGGCGAAGGGAATTGAAAGGTTGCCAAGGGGTTAAATTTTGTATAATAATCTTTGTACTATAATTGTAAATACATTGTAAATATCAAACAGAAACAGTCGTCTGTGTTATTCTTGTCTAGTACGTCACACGTGGTGTGCGTGGTGTCCTGCAGCACAGACGAGTGCGAAGCAGCAGTATTCGGTCGTAGCGTGTGTTTTCTTTCTCATTTACTACATTTACAAGAAATTAAAACGCGCTCTGGAGATCGAAAGCTGTATTTAGAACTTACGAACATTTCAAATTAAATATTTTCTTCTGGTGCGTTATTTAGAAGTAAATTAACATAGAAATTGTGTGTAGAGAAGAGAAAGCGAAAATTCAAAATTCAAAGGAGCTCCATTTAACACGTTAAATAGATCGAAAAATGATTTACTGAGAATAAAGTAGAGACGGTGAATACTTGGCTGTCCGGTAGACGCCGCGTCCTAGGCACAGGTGCCTAAGTTTCAGCCCTCATTCTACAACCCACCTCAGAGAAAAATGCCTTGGGGAATTTCGCCTTGACGAAGGTCGCAGAATGGTGGCCGAAACGTTGGCATCTATGCCTAGGCTGTCTCCTGGACAGCTAAGTACGTATCTACAGACTGCGGCCGCGCAGGCCTACGCTCGCAAGAGAGAGGGTGTTTCTTCCTTGATCGAGTGCTGACATGGTGTGCGTAGTGTGTTGCAGCGCTGACGCGCGGAACTGCAATGCCTGGGCACAGCGTGCGTTTACTTTCTTTTATACTACATGTTTAAGAAAGTATAATGTGCTCCGAAGATCCAACGCTGTGTTTAGAACATACGAATATTTCGAATTAAATATTGTCTGCTGCTGCACTATTTGGAAGGGAATTAACGTAGGATGAATAAATAGAGAAGAGAAAGATAAAATTAGAAATATCCAGATACTGCACTTAAAATTTTAAGCTATAACAAAGCCGTAAACCAGCTATGTTAATTTTCTCCTGCTTTTATGTTCCTTCTGCTTTTATGAATAATGTGAAAATTCATTTTGTCTTCATTTTGAACAATTTTGTAATTAAATTTTCAGTTGTACCTGATGAGGTAGACAAAACTGTCTCCGAAATGTCGTATAGTATAAAGTAATAAAATTTGGATGTAAGAAGATTTTGAAGTATTTATTGTGATTGTCCAAAGTTTAACAAGGGACTGAACTACATTTAAGTACAGTAGTTCTTAATTAGACTAAAAAGTGAAAATGTGAACATTTTGAAATTTTTGCTTTGTTACTCTCCCCTTTCACTACAATTTTGATTTTTATTGGAATTTTAATTTTCTTTGTAGGCCAAATAAGTCACACAATTCAAAGCGGAAAATTTGTCAATTCTTTTAGCTTACCAGGTGCAAACGGACGTATCATGCAGCAAAACTTAGATCGCTTTTATCAGCAGCAACAATGGGACATCGGCACAGCATTTTTGAACACTTGTTTGCCCCTTCATTATACTTCGGTTTTCCTTTCTTGGCGCGTGGGGGGGGTGTCATCAAAATGGAATATCTCACTGTATTTCGCGTCGTTCTCGGTTGTACAGCTAGGAGTCGCATGATCGCCAGCACTGCTCGATACAGTCACGATCATGGGACTCCTAGCGGCACAACCGAGAACGACGCGGAATACCGTGAGGTATTCCATTTTGATGACCCCCCCCCGCACACGCCAAGAAAGAAAAACCGAAGTATAGCTACATAACCCAGCGGGACGTATATGTCCCATTAGTAGTGATAGGATGAAGTAGATGGAAAGTTGAAATAAGAGACGTGGTGTTCCTTGTGTGATCGAATGCTGGCGTGGTGTGTTGCAGCGCTGACGCGCGCGGAGCTGCAGTGCCCGGGCGCGGCGTGCGGGTCGGCGGCGTCGGCGGCGGGCGGCAAGGGCCCGGGCGCGGGCGGCGTGGGCGCGGGCGGCCGCCGGCACTGCGCCGCGCACGCCGCCCAGCTGGCGGCGGCGGCGGCGGAGGGCGCGCCGCGGCCGGGCCGCGCCGAGCGCGCGCTCGTGGGCTTCGCGCCGCTGTGGTGCGGGCTGCTGGGCGGCGTGGCGTCGTCGGCCGCGGCGGCGCGCGCGCTCTCCGCCTCCATGGACTACATCGCCGGCGAGCGCGGGCGGGCGTGGCTGGCGGCGCGCGTGGGCCCGCTGCCCGCCGCGCTGGGCGGCGCGCTGCCCGACCCGCTCGCCGCCGCCGTCGCGCTCGCCCCGCACGCCCTCTGCGCGCTCGGACTCGAGGTGAGTGGGCTCCTGAGCTCCTTAGGTGGCTCGGGGCGTCGGTCGATGCCACTGCGATGTCTCTGACCGGGAGATCCTAGGATCCCGACTATGACAGGATTTTTGACACTGGCTAGATAGCTAGACGGAATTGCAGAATCCAAAAAACCTGGCCAAATGTCTAAAAATAGTTTGCTTTCCATAAAATTTTGCAAACTGAGGGGTTTGGGGGAGGAAGATAATGATTTCGTTAGAATTTTTAAGTTAAATTGTATATCGCCGTGTGCTTTCCCCCCGCTCTGTCCCCGTGGCCCTCATATTCTACAGACTAGGACCTCCCGGTCACAGAGTTCGAGTCCCAGTTCGACCGTGGCATGTTTTTTGCCACTAGCTAGATAGACGGAATTCCAGCTGCCGTCCGAAGAATTCTAGCGAGCAGCTGTACTGATTGGTATATTTCCGTGGTCTCCGATCAGCACCAGATGAATGGCGGAGCAGTACCATGAAAGATGGCCCATGAACTGCGCGCGATCTTTCATTTCCCTTACTTGTCCTCTCCATACCCATTACTTACACTTACACCTACATGTACTCTACCACTACATATTTCAGGAAACCAATCGGGAGCTTAGAGGTTGCACCGCTTTTGGGAGATTTCTGGTAGGCCATCACCCCGCTAGCCGGCGTGTACGTCGGCACCGGATTTCGCTTTCCAGTAGAGAATGCCACCTCCCGAGGAGAAACATACACTACACTTAAGGGGCTAATTGTCTTAGCTGTGGACGCTCCTGAAATAATAAAAGAATATGTGTTTGCGTCTCAACTAACTACATTTTTTAAAGTGCGTGACATTTAAAGCTCTCAACTTGAGGGATAAATTGGACTGAGAAAGATGAAATATCTAGCTTTAATATTAGAAGTGTAAAACAGGTTTGAAAAATATATATGCGTTTGTAATATTCCAAGTTTTAAACGTCTGAATGAAAATCGGAACAATATCATATTTATAAATTCACTTTCTTCTGTTCGAGCAAATAAATTAAAGGCAACAAAATCAGAAAAAAACCCTCATAGGACCTTCATCTAATGTATCCTCGAAAATTAAAATGTCTTTAAAGATCTCCGGATCGACACTGGGGTATCTTACTCCTGACGTATTTGTCAACTTTTATCTGAAAAGTTTCTGATCTTAAAAGAATCATGCATGACTCATACATCCACGACATCCCGATGTTTGCGTATAAAGTTGTGATAACATCCTCGCCATCTGCACTAAATTTAACCATATTTTGCGTATAATATATCTTAATCCTGACATGTTTGTAAAGTTACATGTAAAAAGATGTGTAAATGTGAATTTTATGACTGAAAATTCGAGATCGTATTGTTGAGGTAATTCCAATAGTTTCCCTTTAGCTTTTACTAACACCCCTTGTAACATATCAAAGCACTTACAAACATTCTCCTGAGATGAGCGGTCGATTTCGACCCGTCTACTTTGTGGATTGTGTGACGGTTGGGAACGGCATGTGCCAACACAAAACGAAACGAAACTACCCTAAATAGAGTATGAATACATGTTCTCATCCGAGAGTGGCATTTTTCAAAAGTTGTCACGTTAGCTGGTCTTTTTAGCTGGCCACAACTATAATATGCCGTCTTTTTCGTATTATTTCTTGCCTAAATAACTGGTATATCACACATAGGAAAAAACGTTGGCATAATAATCTAACACTTGTTTTCTCCAACTAAGATTTTTTGACTTAAAGACGTTTACCCCGAGACCACAGATTTATTTGCCCGTGGACAGCAGAAGCGTGGCTGTGGATGGGCTGGCGGAGGAGCGTCCCGAGGGAAGATTTGGGAAGACTGTAGCAGCAGACGAGGCTTTCGCATTGATAGTTTGCCCATGGGCGGCATTGACATGGCCGGCAGCTGACAGACGGGAGGCAGAGACGTAGGGCGCTTGGTGGACAGCGAGTTTCGGGCAGATATGCGACTATGGGAGACTATAAAATATACGTTAAGATTGGCCAACCTATATGAACTCTACATTAATTATATTCTTTCTGGAGTATAAGTACCCTTTGTGGCTCTCACACCCAATCAATCTGAACAAACGAGAAGTCAAAAGAAGAAGAATTTTACGTGGTAATGAAGAATTACATTTTCACATTACAAATATTCAGAATTATTTTAAATAGAACGCGTATGAATTGGACATAACCAGAAGCATGGAGTTTTTTAGGATCTACTACAGCTACAATATTCAAACTGGAGATTTTATTATTGAATTGAAATGTGTTATCAATCGCTTATTTAATTAATGTCATTAAATTAAATTAATTAATTAGGCCCTATACAATTATTTGAAAATATTAGTAGATTTTACGCCGATTTTGAGTGAAAAATGAGCTATTTTAAAAAGTTATTAAAAACAATTTTCCCCCCTAAATGTGTTCCAATTTTTTTTCTTTAAACTTTCTGCAAAGGACAGTGCAAAATTTACTGAATTATTACGCTACTCGCCATTTTAAAGTATTCTTTTTTTCGAAATTACTGAAATGTACCACATTTTCAGAAACGCTCCAACGACGCATTTTCAAAAAAGTTCCAATTTTTCAATGAAAATTGTCATACAAAAAAACAGGTTTCATTTTTCTGTGATTCTGAAGACTTATTTCAATTCAACTATAGGGATTGAAAAATTAAGAAAATGGGAAAAATGTCTTTTAGGCGTTGATAGTGAGCAGCTGGGAAGAGAGTGAGAAAAAATTTGTAAAACTAACCTAGAACTAAACAGTTAGGAAACAAACTAGTATGAGAAATTCTGTGCCAACTAAAATTTTCTGGTGTGCATTGATGTGTCGAGTATGGATGGAATTGTAAATTGTGAGGGCAAACAAGTACAATATTATTGTTAACTAATATAAAGTTTTTCAACATTTTTATATGGACTTATTTCTTGTGTTTACCATTATATATTTACTTTGCAAAAGTTAAATTATTATAAGATAGTATCAGGGAAAATTGAAAGTGAAGTGATTTACTATCTCTATTTTCAGAATATTTGCGTCCAGTGTGGCATATTGGCATCAAAAATATTCAAATTTGACGCTGTGGCGGGAGATTGTTTTTAATAACAATCTTTGCCCTTTATTACCAGCTCAGAATTTGCATTTTAAACATACCGCGTCGGAAAAAATTCCTCCAAAACCGCGTGCTGGCTGCGAAAAGAGCGGGTTATATAAAATTCTTTGTCTTCTTTGCCTTTCGACGTCTTGCATTTGATCTGGCGGCCTACTTGTTAGTTTCATTGCCCTTCGCCAGGGGCAGCTCCTACCGGGTTTCGGCGCCAAGCCCTCTGGTACAGAGAAGATTATTTAGACACACTAGATCTCCGTTTATTAACCTATGACAGCATGGTCGCCAAAATTCAAACGTCGAAACAGGCACTTCACAGTAGTTGCTCCGCCAGGAAACGGGCTTCAGTGAGCGTGCATTTAAGTTCCATGAGAACAGATTAAGCTATCAAAGTTGGAACTAGTGGCCGCCCCTTCACTAGTTTTTTTCGAGGAATATAACCACTTTACGCGGGAACTGCGCTGAAGGCACGAGTGAAATTTGTGCAATACAAATTAAAAGGAGGAGTTTGCTTTTCATATGAGAATGAGGTAAAAAAGTTGAACGATTTATTCAATGATTGCTTATTTCTTCATATTTATCTTCTAATAAGAGGATACATTGTGTCTTTCCAGAGATCGATCGAGCAAGCATTGTCCATAACGTTCGTTTCGCCGTAACCCAATTTATAAGTCTCCCAATCTGAATCTGAATATGAAGCTATATTTGCTGCGTTAACATC
>JAHLJT010009419.1:203245473-203274541 GCA_031308135.1 Acheta domesticus | reverse complement strand
GCGGAGATTTCCACGCAAGCTGTAGCCGTCTGTGCTGCTCAGAAGCCGGAGCGTCCTGCTCCCGGTAGGGCTGGTGGCGTACAGAGAGCGAGCCTAGCTCGCACGACCCTTTTCTTAGCGTCCAAGGATCAGGAGAGGGATGGCGCCGGCGTGGCGCGTTCCGGCGGATGTTTGTGTGCCTACCCGAGATTACTCTCGGGCTCTCAAGAAATTGCCTTATATGGTGATGTTTTCCCTACGTCCGGCCCAGTTCTTTGTTCTGAGGCGGGTGACGCAATGGTCGGCTGACTGTGACCACCAATGACAAATCTGAGGGATCGAGGGATCGGTCACTTCGTGACATTACCCCCCGGCAAAAGTTGCCTGGTCCCACAGGCAATCCTGTGAACCATCATGGACGACTAAGGCGAATTGTAAATAAATCCAAATTGTTCTGTGTAGGAGCAAAAATGCGAATATGTAAAATTGTAAGGGCATGGCTAGTAACACAAAGTCCAATGCCGAATCGTGTTAGAAGGTCGGAGAACATCCGATGCAAGTGAAGCAAACAAATTGAAAATTAACAATTAAACAAGTATAGTGCGTGTACAATAAAAATGTAAACATGTTAAATTGCGAAAAAAATCGAATTATAGTAAAATGAACAACTTAAAAGTTGGAAATGAGTCAATGCAGTAAAAAATTAAAATTTTCAATACAATGAGTCAATAACCAAAAGTGAAGTGTACATAAGTAAAAAATTAAATGAAAACGAAATACAAAAACGCAAACTAAAAATGGGTTGAATGGGGAGGGAGGGTACAAATATCAATACCAGGGAAATGCACTCAAAAATTGGGATATGGTGACTGCCGCTGGTCCTGAGCATAAGCGCTCACATATCAATTTAAAAGGGGCACAAATACAAAGTCATACATAAACTAAAGATTCAGAAAATGTAAATATTTACGCTGACGCGCGAGTGCAGGTTGGGTTGTCTTTGGGAATAGACACAAACACAATAATAAAATGTAGCATGTTTATCTGCAACAGATTAAACATAAATTAAACACAAGTAAATGTGCAGGGAAGGGGAAGCAATTGCGTTTCTGTGGGAGTATCAGACACGAACCAAGGTGACCAGCACAGGTGAGCATAATGGGTGCTCCGATACATGGCACATAGGTAATGGAAACAACAAAAACAAAATACAATGAAGCAC
The DNA here is from genome assembly GCA_031308135.1 of Acheta domesticus. Lineage (NCBI taxonomy): Eukaryota > Metazoa > Arthropoda > Insecta > Orthoptera > Gryllidae > Acheta > Acheta domesticus. The sequence goes on along the minus strand of JAHLJT010009419.1, from coordinate 203,273,340 downwards.
ATAATTAGTATTTGGACTTAAGTACAGCTGTTATACTATAAAAACAAACAAAAGAACTCTTGAAATAAAACGTGTTATGTAAAAACAAAATGTAAGTATAATATGTTGAAGCAGAACACAGTAACCGCTATCCCGTAAACGGAATTCATTATCCGATATTAATACTACAAAAGCTGCAAAAGTGCAGGATATGTCGCAACGCGACTGAACATTGAAACGCGGGAAAAACCCAATAAATCCTACGGTCCCGCTCGTAGGTGGGTGGATACATAATCCATGAATGTAGAGTGTGTCATAAGACGGCAAGGAAGGGCGTCTTAGAGGACACGGAAAGTTATCCCATATTTTTTCCGTGAAAGTGTATCTTGAACACTAACAGAGGGATTTTCTAAGGATGCCCAATTTATCCTGGTTCGGAGCACTGCATTAATTTGGTTTTCCACTCCACGAATCAAAAAGGTATCGAGTAGCACAAAACCGCAATACCCGCCGAACCGCAATAATAAAAAGTTACACGAAGCTCACGGGGCGCGAGGCGTGTCCGAAAGTGGGATAACAAAGTGATGATAAATGCAACATGAAGGATGTGAAACCACATAGGGAAAGGTGAGGGTCAACAAAAATGTACAAACGTGAATTGATAAAAAAAAAGCGTATAATCCCCAAATAACAATATAAAGCGATAAAATCTTAAATTCTTCGTAATGGCTCGTACATATGATCGCTAGGACGAAGTGCGGACATAGGCATATAATCATTATTCGTATTAGGAATATGACGAGGGACGTTTCGAGGCGGTCGAGGCAAAGTAGGGATGGGTGGTGGTGGACCCTGGGGTGGGGGAGGTGAACAAGGAGGATTTGGTGATGACACCAATGGCCGCGATGAGCCTTCATTTGAGGGTATCAAATAGGTGCGTTGGGCAGTTAGTTGGGCGGATAAGGGTGGTCTAGGAGGCACGAGATGATCGTAGACGAGAAAGGTTATAAAATAAATGAGAGGTAGATGAACCAAAATGGTAACATACGAGAGAAGTATAATGATCCATAAAGGAATAGTGTTTGAGGGGTGAGAGTCTTCATACGTCCAAGTGATGTCTAACTGCGAGGCAGAGTGTGCGAAAACAGGGTATTGATTTGATAAATAGGGCGGCAGGACTAGATGATCATAAGATGTCCATGCTGCTGGAAATTCATTAATTATAGATGGTGCAATCTTCAACGAAGTACAAGGCAACCGTGTTGATAACAAGGTAACGTTCGCCGAAGAAACTTGACAATCGCATCCAGCTGTAACTCGTAAAGTGCCCAGAAAAACTTGAGGTTCAATGTGCAAGTTGTAAGTAGGACAGGATATTGTTAATCCTTGGGAAACATGAGTAATAGTGTGAAAATCATTATCCAATGATTGTGTAATGGGTCCGCCTAAGTGTATGTGACAAGAAAAAGGACAAATTTTCCGCAAGTGAGTTACAGGACCACCTTTAAGAAGAAACTGAAAACACCTAAGTCCGGCATGGGCTGTCGGAGGGGTGTTTTGTAACCAACAAAGACTTTTGGTCGAAGAATCACAGCTTACAATCGCGCAACGCCTTCGTTGGGAAAATAGGCGATGTCATGAGGCGAGTAAGTCAACATGCACGTTTGATTCTCTTTCCATGCAAATGGAGTGGGATTAAACCGTAAGATTACGTGATGTCCGTAATCAACGTGGATTATGGGAAGATAGGCGATCAACAGCAAATGGGGTGGCTGTGAAAATGCAATCATAAATTGCCAACGAATAATATTGTAAGATATTCGTAATGGGTACCGCCAATCGATAACCTGATCGTTCTAACGTCCTAGACAGCGATCGTAACTCCGAACCTAAAGTATTAGGCGTATAAGCGTGGGGTGAAGTTTCTTTACCTGGCACGCACTGAGCCAAGCATGATTTGCAACGAAATTAATAAAAAAGGAAGAGGTACCACCTACTCGGTCCTCAGGCATAATCGGCAAATAAGTGAAATTTGTTGCTGTGAGATTAACCCAATGGTCAGAACGAAAACCTTTTCTTGATTTCGTCTCCTAGTTGAGTTCCGTTCAGTGTTTGTAATAGGTGTCTAACATGATCTTTTAAATTTCGTGAGGTTTGTGCACTAAATGAATCCCATAGCGAGGGTTCTGATCTCCAAATGAGGACGATTGGGCAAACCATCTTGTCGTATCTTATAATCTTCTTTAATGAGTGAACATGTTGGGCTTGACAACGACTTGTTTCGAGTTGTGGCTATCTCAATATATTGACGGGGGAAAATGTTCAACCAGAAGGCTAGCGGGTAGCTATCCTCGTAAGTCTGGATTCCCGGAATTTTCAAAAAATCTTGCGGCTAGCCGATATGGTGCTAGGCCATGGAGGGCGGGGAGAGATCAGCATTAAACTCGGCCTCCCTTCTTGACCTTGGACTATGCTTCCTATGGATTTCGCGGTTCCCACAAACCCGCATGAAGAGGTGGCGAATGCCACAAGGATGAGTGTCCAAATCATCCCTGACAGCAAACAACCACACCCTCAGTAGTATTGTTCAAAGGTGGACAATCTTTGAGACAATACTGAGCGGAATGCGCGACCTCCCTTATAACCTCCGGAGGAAAATACTCGCCCCCACACAAGCGACTTACAGAGAAAGACCCCTAACCATGAACAGGTGGCGCTCGCGATTTTCCCTGTAACCCAGCGGGAATACAATTTTACCTGAGTCCCGGGAATCACTTTTAAACAAAACTAATCAGGGTAGAACACAGGCCCATGGGACTTAAACACAAGAAAGCACACATGGCACACGGCTCATGGCGTCCTGCGCGTGGGACTTTGAAACAGGTAACTGCCGACGCGACTTCAAATAGCTGGGCCGAAACACCGAATTGTACAAACCCGAGTACGTAGCAAAATTCAAAATTGGCGATCTCGCTCCCCACGAGTTTCCAATATCAGGTTAAAGAAAATTTACATAATCCATAGGGCCAAGGCCAAGTGGCTACGCGCGGATCTCCGCGCCCTCCGTTAGCTCGCATCAATCTTAAGTATGACAATTAGCAAAAGCAAAATCTATGAAATAGTATTACCTCCGGTGCCGCGTGGAAGTGTACGAGGTGGCACTTCAATTGAGGGGATACGGTGACCGGGCACGCTGATCCTTGGTTCAGAAGCAGTATGCCCGTTTCAGTGCGTTGTCCGGATTCGGCCGCACTAAGTTCCCTGCGGCCAGTACGAATCAAAGTAAGGAAATGACGTAACGCGCGAATAAACCAGCCAAAAAGCAAGAATAGTTACAGAGACAACAACTGTAACAGCCAGGACATCTCCTACAATCTGATATGGAGTATTGTCCGCCAACACAGCGGGAATCGGAAGCTGCAACGCGAGAGGATAAAGTCTAAGTTTAATAGAAAGCCAAATATAGCAAGCGTTAGAAGTACATTCCAAAACAAATAAATCAATGACCCCAATTGAGGATGGTCCAAAACAATATTACGATAGGTATCGAAGCTATCAAGTGTGGTGAAGACAAAGGAGTAGTTAAATTTATGTGAGGGGCCAAAATGGTCCAATTATCTTTAAGGCATTCTTTAATTGTTTGAAACTGGGTGTTTTCTCTAGATCGAAAGGGTCGATACGTAAAGTATCGAGGGTCGACCACGAGGCGGGAAGCAAGCGCATCGTTTTTTAAGTTAAGTTTAGCTACTGAGTTACAAGGGAAACGCTGAGGGATTAAAATTTGCTTTTTCCCCCACAGCTGACAATGACACGGGACTTCAACGAATAGGACTCCAGGAGTTCCTTCCGGCTCTCTCGGAATCGTTATCGCATGATCCAAACAGAATATTTTAAGCGGATACTCAGATGCGTGACGATGTACTGGTCCTGCTGGAGCTGACCAATACGCATAGAAGAACTTAGTTGACAAGAAAACAAACAATTATTAGTAATAGAAGCAGGAGACGCATCAACTAGCATAGCTTCGGCACAGGTACTTCCGAAAGCTGCTGCTGCCGAGAAACGAGGCAAAAAAACATAATCCATTTTCTCTGACCTGGCAGTCATACAGATTGACTCCAGTGATAATCCGAAACTCCCCGTCCCTTGCGGGCTAAAATGGTAGGTTCGTGAATCAAGCTACCACGTCTCTCCATGCCAAGCAAAGGGAATAGGAATTAGTTCGAAAAGAGACCAAGAATCTTGCGCTTTTCGCAATGGTACTTTAATTTTGACAACGATGTCATTTTTCGACAATAGACATTCGCAAAGAGGGAGTTTATAGTAGACAGTGGATGTCATTAATGAAATTGACAATCAAATCCTCTTTTTGCTATTTTTCTTTGAAGAGAAATAAGACTGTCCATGAGAAAGGAGGCTGGTAGTATCGCGGCAGGAATTAAATGCCGACGGCATTGAGTTATGACGTCAAGATGTTTGATTGTATCCAAAAGACGAAGTTGCTGAATAGCAGACAAATAGTGTTGTTTCGCCCACTGGGCATTGAAAAAATGAAAGTCATCGACTTCTCGTTCGACCGTAGTCGTAAGTTGGGACAAAGAAGTCCTTCATACCTTGGACGGCTTTAGCAACATTATTGAGAGCTAAAGCGTTTTGAGCTGAAAATTGATTTATTTGCTCAGTCATGTCAATCAGTGAGGCATGATCTTTGTCTAAAAAAATTCTGTAAGAATTCAATCTGATCATTCATCGACTCTTGGGTTATTACTAAACGAATCGAATTGGCGAGTTGTTACTACTCCACAACAAAAATTGAGAAAATCTCCCAAAAATTGTATCGATCTCTTACTCCTAAATGAAGGAGGGGGTGAAGATTGTATTTCGAAAGCAAGTTGTTCCTCGAAGGTATAAAGGTTATTTAGAAAATGTTCGTGAACAGATTGAAAAGAGCTTTCAAAGTGAGGCGAATTTGTGAGCGAGATCATGAGTAGAATTATTATCTTCCATAGGTGTATAATTAGAGAGTTTATCAAGAGGAGAAGCCGTAGTACTTCGAGAATCTAAATGATGAGTGAGTGTATAATTTGGAAGGATCGAACCTGGACTCCAGCGCATGTGGAATAAAGAGGCGAGCTGCTTTCATACAACACTGCTGCTGGCAATGCTCTCCAGTGTATTCCAGTGGAGATTCGAATAGATGCGGCGCTGAGCTGGAACTGCAGTCCAACGAGGCAAGATAAAAACTGAAAAAATCGAAGCGAGACAACGATTAATAATAGAAGTAGTAAATGCCTTCAAGAAATCATCATAACCAAGGATTGCGTGGTTCTCATTATTAGAGTAGAAACCATACATACAAGGCGAGATCCGAGGCAAAGGAGGATCTTCAATAATCAATGGGGGTTGTGAAGTTTTCCATACAACCTGAAATAATAATCTATAAAACGATAAGATCGATCTTTCACTAGGGCAACAACACTTTCTAATAAATATTACACAATAAAAATCTAGTTTTCCGGACACGCGTAAATTATTTTACTGAAGTAACAACTTCTTAGAACATGGCAATGCGCCAGCAAGGTCAAAGGGTATAAATATTCACTGAACAAAGGCAATAAACAAAACCGATAGCAACAAAGTCAACTGGTAATGACCTGAACGAAACTGGGTCATACCATTGCTGAAAATAACAATGCGCAGCGAACAGCTGGCAGTAGCGCGGGCGGAAGTTGAGTTCCGTACGCGTAGATAAGCGTGAGTACAAGTTCCATTGAGGTATAAAGCAGAATTATTCATTCAAATGAATGTAAAAATTAGAAGATCGACGCCTAATGAAAGGAATCGCTTCCTATGACCAGGTTTCTTAGAAATTAGTGTACTTCTGAAATGGTACCTGAGAGCTACCACAGTGCACCATTTTTTTTTTTGTCATACTTGATGCGATCAATTTAAATTCGTAATTCGTCTGCATTCCTCGCAGAATCAAGCAATAAAATTCGGCAGCGGCTGCTTCATTGCATGTGATTCTTCGTTCCTGGAAGGGGGAGAGGTCGAATGACCATCACATGTCGGTGTTTCGTCGGTCTTCCGAGGTTCTAAAGGTCATCATTCCATGGATCAACAAAGGGGCGCATCCGTTCTTGGTGGATGATCTGGGTGGGAAATTTACCTCGGGGCTTATCAATTTCGTAATTCACAGGTGAAGTTTTCTTCAACACTGTATAGGGGCCTACACATTTACAAGCCAGCTTGGCCGTCCTACCCTTACTCTTAAATGGTACCGTTAACAATATCTGGGTCACCTGCGTTAAATGTTTTCTGTGACCTACCTGAGTCGAATCGACTCTTATCCTTGGCAGACTGTTTGCCAAATCCTGCAATAGCCATCGCTCTGACATCCCCGACAATATCCTTAATTCTTTGTGCGCCACTCTCAGTCGGCGACACCGGAAGGGCTGCTTCCGTAGGAAGGATTGGTTTCCTAGCATAAAGAAGTTCAAAAGAGAGAACTTTGCACTTTCGTTTTGCGCAGTGTTAATCGCGAAAGTCGCGAAGGGTACATAAACATCCCAATCCGTCTGATGGGTATTTACAAAACTAGCTAGGATTTTTACTATCTTTCCGTTATTCCGCTCTACCAATCCGTTACATTGCGGGTGGTAAGAAGTCGTATAGGTTGACTTCGATCCCAACAACGCTAAATCTCTTGAACAAGTGCACTTCGAATACCTGACCTCTATCCGATAAAATCTGACGCGGAGCTCCATGTCTCAAGATCACGTGAGTGACTAGGAAATTAGCAACAGGCTGAGCCGTTCCCGATCGAAGCGCCTGAGCTTCTACCCATCGCGTAGCATAGTCGACAGCAACGACTATCCATTTATTACCTTTTTCGATCTAGGTAAAGGTCCAACTAGATCGACGCCTACTTTATCGAAAGGTTCCCCTGGCGTGATGGAACTAGTTCTCCATACAACGGTCGCGAACCTCGACCTTTGGTCATCTGACAAGTTTTGCAGCCCGAAACAAATTTACGTACATCCTGACGCATGTGAAACCAGAAATATCGTAAAGACAACTTATCAAAAGTTTTGGTCACGCCCAAGTGACCCATCAAAGGTGTACTATGGTGCTGTTCCATAATTTCCTTTATTAAATGTCGCGGGATTACTGTCAAATAAGTAGCTCCTCGAACGTTAGTTCCTTTCTTATATAAGATTCCATTTTAATTACAAAATTCCTTAACAATCGTTTTTTCGAGATGAGACGAACTGGAATCATCTTCTAATCCTTCTTTAAGTTTAACAAGGGACGGATCTTTATTTTGCTCCAATACCCAATCAGATACATTAGTTGAAAATACTGAAAAATCCAACTTATCCTCTTCAGCAGATGCCAGGTCTAAATCTAAGGGGGATCGAGAAAGATAATCCGCATCCGAATGCAACTTCCCACTCTTATAACGTATCTCAAAATCAAAATCCGACAACAGTAGGCTCCAACGCATAAGGCGAGAATTCGGATTTCGAAACTTTTTCAGCCAACAAATACTGTGGTGATCAGTTACAATAGTAAAAGGTGTATGCAACAAATAAGGACGAAATATCGTACATGCGAAGATTAAAGCAAGGCATTCCCATTCTGATACCGTATATTAAGTTCAGCTTTTTTCAGGGTTCGTGACGCAAAAGCAACGGGATGAAAATTACCGTCACGCTCTTGAAGGCAAAATCGCACCTATACCGGAATGTGAAGCATCCACTCGGACTTCCGTCTTATCAGTAGGCCGGTAATGAACTAGGACCGGCGATGATGTAAGTTTTTTCTTAAGAGATTCAAAAGCAGCTTGTTCGACAGAGGTCCATTTGAAAGGAGTTTCCTTTTTTGTTAACTCATAAAGCGGCTGAGCTATACGAGAATAGTTTTCCACAAACTTTCTGTAGTAATTGCAAAGGCCTAGAAATCGTTGCACTTCTTTTACCGTGCGTGGTGCAGGAGCCTGTTTTACGGCTTTTACTTTCTTTTCTGATGTTTAATTCCAAATTCATCAACTTCGAACCCTAACAAAGTTACCTTGAACATGGCAAAGAGACATTTAGAAGGTTTTAATTTCAAACCGGAAGCTCTAATTCGATCTAATACTTGGCGCAACAAGGAAATAAATTCAGAAAAGGTTTCTGCATAAATTATTATATCATCAATATACTCACAAGCACCCTTAAATCTGAGCGGTCCTAATAGTTTGCAAGCTAATTGAGAAAACATACGAGGGCAGTTACTGAGACCAAAACTTGCCCGATTCCAAAGAAATGCGCCTTCACTCGTAACCATAGTCGTTTTTTCTTTATCTTCCTCCCGAATTTTCATTTGCCAAAAAGAGCTAGTCATATCCAAGGTAGCAAAGTATTTAGCATTCCCTAGATAACTGAGAATATCTTCTATCACGGGGAGGGGATAGGTCCACTTTTTTGTAACTGCATTTAATTTACGATAATCAACAACTAAACGGGTTGTTTTGTCTGGTTTTGGAACTAACAAAACCGGACTTCCCCATGGACTCTCAGAGGGTGAAATTATATTGTATTTTAATAACTCATCAATGTGTTCCTTAATTTGTTTTCTTTGAATATGAGATACCCGATAGGGGCGTTGGCTAATAGGTAACGCATCGCCCGTCTCAATTCTAAATTCGACCCAATCAGTCGATCCAAGTTCAGCTAATGAGGTTGCGAATACGTCTCTATAGCAACGAGGGTTTGTCGAATTTCATCTTGTTGTTCCGTTGGCAATTGAGCGTTAATGTTATGCTCTATGGGCTCCTGAAATGGGTTGATTCTACTGTAATACTCTCTTTCAACGGGACATCAGAGGAAAGTGTAAGATGACCCAACACCATGCCTTCGAATACCAATTTTTCAATAAAAGAATGATTACGGACCGCTATCTCCCGAAGAGGTTGATCCGCCTTGTACTGGTAAGGTACAAGTTCTAAATGGTATCTCGTGAGAATTTCTGGTTTGACAATACTGTCCAAGATGAAGAAAGTCGAGGCGGTATTATACGTATGGGAACATACGTCACTCCCCTCGGTTTCAACTTGAAGCTATGACGAACAACCAATCTCGAACGAATCGGTGGAAACGACAAGTGAATCAAGAGCATCTGGTGCTTCAGAGGACGTATCATCATCGACATGAAGAAAAGAAGTATGTGCGAGAATATTATCATCACAAGAAAAAATTTCAAATTGAGGAGTTTCAATTGAAAAAGAGGTAGTTAGTTCTGGCGATAACCGCAATTCATTAAATTCGAAATCCAATATAGCAGCATTATCTGCTAAAAACTTAAATCCTATCAAGACAGGAATGAACGAGTGTTCTAGAACGACAAAATCCATCTGAAATTCTTTACCGTGAATAAAAACAGGAGTTGTAACGATACCAACAATAGGTAAATTATGGCCACCAATAGCATGAGCTCGTAAGGAGGAGGATTGCAATTAAGTGTTAATTCTAAGGCAAGTTGGTTAGGAAGGATATTAAAAGTGCTACCCGTATCAATTACGGCGGTAATATTTTTATTTCCAATATGAAGAGTAATTACTGGTAATGCACCCGACGATGTGGCGTGAAAGGCGACCTCTGGCCGCCTTGCGGTCGCACGTTTTTTGCCTCCGAATGCCTACGTTGATTGGGGCGATTCGGGCAAGCAGAAGAATAATGCCCGTATTTTTTACAGTCGTAGCACTGAACATGACCGTATTTAGATCGTTCAGTGCTGTCGCTGCGGCTGCGACCGGATGTTTGTGGCAGACGGGCGGCCGGCCCGCCGCGGCCTGCAGGGGACCGCGCTCGTATCGCATTGGGGGCCGACTCTTCCGGCTTATAATTATGCCGATAGCGCCCCGGCTGCGGTCTCGCGTTGCGCGGATTGCGTGCTTGAAGCACTGTAAGTTGTCGTAAAAGACGACGAACGTCTTCTAAAATTTCCGAATTTGATTCTTTGCCTTTCTCCACGGGGGAAGGGGGTGCATCCACTACCATGTTAATATTAGAAGTGATACGCGCACGAGCCTCTTCGATAAGCTGACCACTACGAATGAGTTTGTCAATGGTTGTTACTTCCATCGGAATTACTTTTTCAACTATCCACGGATGTGCTCCGCGTAGCGCCCAGTCTACTTGTTCCGTCTCAGTCATCTGCGGATTCGCCTGCTTGCAGAGACGAAGAATGTCAAAAACAAAGGATTCAATCGGCTCATTTCTTTTCTGCTTGCGTACGCGTAGCGCCGCTAACGCTTGTTCTTTTCTACCTGTACCGCCGAATGCGGAAGTAAATTTGTCTTCAAGCTGACGCCAAGACGTTATTGAACCGTCGCTAAGATATATAGTTGCCCAGGAGGCGGCTGGACCCGATAAATAAAATGGTAGATATTGTATTTTCTCTTCCTCAGACCATTTAAACAAATTCGCTGCGCGCTTGTAGCGATCAAGAAAAATTTCTGTCTGTGCCCTATTTCCATCAAAAGTACCGATATCTACCTTAGGAATGCGATGTGGCGTGGATGACGCCACAGCGGACGCGCCCAACAATGGATCCGTATGCTCCATTACTAAACTTCTGCCAGATAAATTATCTATGAAACGAGAGGATTGGGCGTCAACAGTGGAGGGTGGGGAGCTCTTGCGTCATGCAAGGGAGTACTTGCGGGAAGAGAAATATCAAAATTTGATTCGTAACCCGATTCAGTTTCGAGTGGTAAGACAGGAACCGACGTGGGAATCCCTGATACTCGAGCTAAGCGAAAAATAGGTCTCCCTTGTGAATCATTAGCTGGACGACGCGTCCAATTACTAGGCTCCATACAACGTAACTAACAAAAGAGACAATATACAACAATACAAATAAATCATTGGAACCTTGGTCCGTGCTGAAAAAAAATTATATATTAAACATAAAGTTCATGATAAGACAATTCGTGCATCCTTCTGCGTAACTAAGGCGCTTCCGCCAATTGTCATGGTTGCCGTGAGGGGGCTTAATTATTTGGCGACCATGAACGGCTGCTCCGAAAGTCCAAATCACTTGCTCAACGTGAGGAGAACATAACTCAGGTCTACTCGCTTGGCTACTCGCTAGGAGTGAGAGGGGGTTACACAGGAACGTTACAACCTAACCCTGAAATCGAGAAAGGTCTTACACAGGGATGCAGTTATTGAATGAAAAGAATTGTCTTAACATATTAACAAAAGAATAATTTATTGACTCATTAATTAAACCAGAAGGTCCAAACATTAAATCAAACTACTAGTAAAATGATCTGATAAATCAGATTAAACTAAACTTGGATTAAAAGTTTCAATTGAAAGTTGAAATGTTAAAATGAACCACTTGCATAATGATCTGACAATTCAGATCAAGCTCAACTTGAATTACATTACAATGACAGAAGAAAAATGAACAAATGATGAATTTCAATTTTCCATAAGGTTTATCAACCAAAAAATACTTTAGGCAGTTCTCATACGGCTGCACCTACACCTCGTCCATACCAGAGTGATGTAGGCCATGGCGGAGATTTCCACGCAAGCTGTAGCCGTCTGTGCTGCTCAGAAGCCGGAGCGTCCTGCTCCCGGTAGGGCTGGTGGCGTACAGAGAGCGAGCCTAGCTCGCACGACCCTTTCTTAGCGTCCAAGGATCAGGAGAGGGGATGGCGCCGGCGTGGCGCGTTCCGGCGGATGTTTGTGTGCCTACCCGAGATTACTCTCGGGCTCTCAAGAAATTGCCTTATATGGTGATGTTTTCCCTACGTCCGGCCCAGTTCTTTGTTCTGAGGCGGGTGACGCAATGGTCGGCTGACTGTGACCACCAATGACAAATCTGAGGGATCGAGGGATCGGTCACTTCGTGACATAAAGACGTTTTACCCCCGAGACCACAGATTTATTTGCCCGTGGACAGCAGTAGCGTGGCTGTGAGTGGGCTGGCGGAGGAGCGTCCCGAGGGAAGATTGGGAAGACTAGCAGCAGACGAGGCTTTCGCATTGATAGTGTACCCATGGGCGGCATTGACATGGGCGACAGCTGACAGACGGGGGGCAGAGACGTAGGGCGCTTGGTGGACAGCGAGTTTCGGGCAGATATGCGACTATGGGAGACTACAAATATAACGTTAAGATTGGCCAACCTATATGAACTCTACATTAATTATATTCTTTCTGGAGTATAAGTACGCTTTTGTGGCTCTCACACTCAATCAATCTGAACAAATGAGAGTCAAAAGAAGAAGAATTTTACGTGGTAATGAAGAATTACATTTTCACATTACAAATATTCAGAATTATTTTAAATAGAACGCGTATGAATTGGACATAACCAGAAGCATGGAGTTTTTTAGGATCTACTTACAGCTACAATATTCAAACTGGAGATTTTATTATTGAATTGAAATGTGTTCTCAATCGCTTATTTAATTAATGTCATTAAATTAAATTAAATTAATTATGCCCTATACAATTATTTGAAAATATTAGTAGATTTTACGCGATTTCGAGTGAAAAATGAGCTATTTTAAAAAATATTAAAAACAATTTTCCCCCTAAATGTGTTCCAAATTTTTTCTTTAAACTTTCTGCAAGGACAGTGCAAAATTTACTGAATTATATTACGTACTCGCCATTTTAAAGTATTCTTTTTTTCGAAATTACTGAAATGTAGTGTACACATTTTCAGAAACGCTCCAACGACGCATTTTCAAAAAATGTTCCCTATTTTTCAATGAAAATTTTCATACAAAAACAGGTTTCATTCTTCTGTGATATTCTGAAGACTTATTTCAATTCAACTATTAAGGGATTGAAAAGTTAAGAAAATGGGAAAAATGTCTTTTAGGCGTCGATAGTGAGCAGCTGGGAAGAGAGTGAGATAAAATTTGTAAAACTAACATAGACTAAACAGATTAGGAAACAAACTAGTATGAGAAATTCTGTGCCATTCTGTAGAACTAAAATTTCTGGTGTGCGTTGATGTGTCGAGTATGGATGGAGTTGTAAATTGTGAGGGCAACAAGTACAATATTATTAACTAATATAAAGTTTTTCAACATTTTTATATGGACTTATTTCTTGTGTTTACCATTATATATTTACTTTGCAAAGTTAAAAAATCAAAATCGAAATCAATATTAGATGTAGGCTCCCCATCGTAACTGTTTATTTTGGCATAAAGCTTTTTCGGCCGCATTGTGGCCATCTTCAGTGCTCTTAGAGGCGGCTGTGGGCCTCAGTCCAGACAAGACAGCTGTCTTGAGGCCCACAGCCGCCTCTAAGAGCACTGAAGATGGCCGCAATGCGGTCGAAAAAGCTTTATGCCAAAATAAACAGTTACGATGGGGAGCCTACATCTAATATTGATTTCGATGATAGCATCGTAAATGCCACACCATTTCCTACTATTGGCAAAGTTAAATTATCATAAGATAGTATCAGGGAATTTGAAAATGAAGTGATTTACTTATCTCTATTTTCAGAAATATTTGCGTCCAGTGTTGGCATTCTGGCATCAAAAATTATTCAAATTTGACGCTGTGGCGGGAGATTGGTTTTTAATAACAATCTTTGCCCTTTATTACCAGCTCAGAATTTGCATTTTAAACATACCGCGTCGGACTTACAAAAAATTCCCTCCAAAACCGCGTGCTGGCTGCGAAAAGAGCGGGTATATAAAATTTCTTTGTCTTCTTTGCCTTTCGACGTCTTGCATTTGATCTGGCGGCCTACTTGTTAGTTTCATTTCCCTTCGTCAGGGGCAGCTCCTACCGGGTTTCGGCGCCAAGCACTCTGGTACAGAGAAGATTATTTAGACACACTAGATCTCCGTTTATTAACCTATGACAGCATTAGTCGCCAAATTCAAACGTCCGAAACAGGCACTTCACAGTAGTTGCTCCGCCCAGGAAACGGGCTTCAGTGAGCGTGCATTTAAGTTCCATGAGAACAGATTAAGCTATCAAAGTTGGAACTAGTGCCGCCCCTTCACTAGTTTTTTTCGAGGAATAACCACTTTTACGCGGGAACCTGCGCTGAAGGCACGAGTGAAATTTTGTGCAATACAAATTAAAAGGAGGAGTTTGCTTTTCATAGTGAGAATGAGGTAAAAAGTTGAACGATTTATTCAATGATTGCTTATTTCTTCATATTATCTTCTAATAAGAGGGATACATTGTGTCTTTCCAGAGATCGATCGAGCGAAGCATTGTCCATAACGTTCGTTTCGCCGTAACCCAATTTATAACTCTCCCAATCTGAATCTGAATATGAAGCTATATTTGCTGCGTTAACATCCAGTGAAATACAATATTTCAGTCACACAATGTGAAAGCATACCTGTCTATAAATAACTATATAGACATCTATTCCGGAATTCTATTTAGAAAATGTTGATTTTTTTATTTAAGAGCATGCGATTCGTATTGTCTTGTAACTACATTGCATAAATCTTTTTTCTATTGTAAATCGTAATATTTCATAGTTTCATAGTTCATTGCAAACCTCGCATGTCGAAATTGCTCCACAATTTCTAGGTAATGTTTCCGTGACATTTATTTAAGGTCGAGAAATTGCTTAGGAAATGGCTTCGCCTGCTAGCAGATGGTGGAACTATTTCGCTCAACGGACAGCATCCCGGCTGTGCACAAGTTCATGATATACGTGGGTTGTTCTCTACGCAGTCAATTGTCGGTAAACGTCTTGCTTCTAGAACCAATATCAGAATACTTTATTGCAATTATTTTTAGTTTGAATGTAATGCAACCTACTTTTCTGCTTATTACAACTCAACGTCGAAGTGTCGGTCAAATAGATTTCTCAGGTAAGTTCTCTTTTTTATTTGCTCTATGCGTGAAGTGAGATCAGAAATAGTCTTAATGCGGTTAGTTTCATTCAGTGTCTTGATAAAAAAAAGCATCCCGAGGTGTTGTTTTGTTAAGAGTTTACAGCAGTCATGAATTTTTATATCTACAGGGTTTAGATCTGAAGAATACTGGTTAACGTGCGGTGAATATATAGGGCAATGATTTTAATTTCAAATTTGAAATTAAAATTAATTAATTTATAACCTCTCCACTCACCATATGGCTGATGTTTGTGCCCTTAATTTATTTATATTTTTCTCAATATTTCGCTATTTATTCCCGAAACTGCAATACCTGTTAACAAGAATTAAAATTTCAATTACCAATTTCTTTAAAAACTATTTACGTTTTGAAAATACTCAAAATGTTCCAATTTCATACTCGGTAAATATTGGCAATTATTTTTAAATTACCTTACGTCTCCAAAAGATCCTTTCTTGATTATACTTCAACTTACGTGCAAACACAGCGGATAATGCATTTCCCATGGCGAGAAGCAGCCAGTTCTCGCTACCGATCGCTTTCAGATAAGAACCCTTGCTTTTAAGCGAGGAATCGTTCAATATTTCAGCTGAGCTCTTCAAGAAAAAGCTCTCATTTCCAACGTACAGTTTGTACTTTGGGCCATTAGTGTCACAAAGTGTCCGAACGTACACCCCTTGCTTTTCGAAGTTCCCAAATGTTCCAAACGAGTTTTTAAAACGCGTATAATGATAGTACTAAGATCATGGAGCTCCAGCTTCACATAATAATGATCACCCCCTCGCGGCTGTTGCGCGTTAAAGGAATCGAGCATAACGCGCTGCTTTTTACGTAATACGGAATAAATTTGCGCGAGACAAGCGCACCGCGTCGGGGCAATCGATGTAGAACAAGGCCGGAGCGGTCGTTCTTGCCCCCGCGGACCTTCAGCCCAGCGCAGGGGACGCAACAGGCAGTGCCCGAGCTGGACATTTTTGGACCCCGGGCAATGCTGAAACGTGCCCCCCCCCCTCGCGAAAAAAAATAAATGAAAATGTCAAGGTGGTATCAAGAAACAATACGAGTTCTTTTATTTCAGCAAATAACAAAAATTATATCTTTTAAACTAGAAAGAGGTTTTGGATATATATTTTAAATAATAGTTTTAAGTAAAAGTATTTGGTGATCCAATAATATAACTCTCATGTGAGCTTACAACGCTAAAAAGAATTGTTGTGTTTAGTGTTTAATAAAATTACTTGTTAAATACATGAAATAGTAAATATGCATTTCAGTGAAACCTGTTTTAATGTTAGCGTCATTTGATTCATTCGTAGAATTCTACCTTATTGTTAATGGCTGTAATTAACTATTTAAAGTAGAATATTAATTGCAAATTTTATGAAATATCAGAGTACTTGTACTGCGACTTATAAATTACGACAATGATTTTCTCGAGTTCTAATTTCTTTTTCTCCGTCTTCCTAATTGTTTCCCATCAGTCCCATCATGGGGCCCCTCCCCTTGAGGGGCTCCGGGCGATCGCCTGATATGCCCATGCCTAGCGCAGGCACCGGCAACAGGGACGGCGCGGGAGGGGGGTTGCGGCGCCGCGCGGCCGGTAACAGCGCCTTTAAGATAGGCTGCGGCGTGGGGGGGGTGTGAAGGAGATCAGGGCATGAAAGACGAGACGGGGACGCGGCGGTGGCGCCCTACGACCGGCAACACCAGAGGACGCCTTAAAGGGCGTGGCAGGGCGCACTGCGGCGGATGACATCAAGGGGAAGGGCCAAGAGAGAACGGAGAAAGCGAGGGTTACGGAGATGCCAGAATACTCTGGATGAGGCGGGGCCGCGTTACATACCTTAGGCGGTTGTAAGGATAATAGAAAACGAAGAGAAGGCTGTTGGCTGGGGAGTGCCAGAAGAAATGATGACAGCATAAGCAGAGACTATGAAAATATCGTGTGACTAATTTAGGTGACTTCAGGAGGAGGGGAAATGTGAATGATGGGCAGTCGTAGTGAAAACGGTTTGTTCTTCCAGAGATCACTGATAGAACAGCGTGGACAACGAGGTGAAAGCGTGTCTGACGACTGAGCCTGGTGAAGTCTGCATGACATATGGAGGAAGTCTCCGAGAGCAGGGCGCAAAAGAACGCGGGAGAGGGCCGGAATAAAACGGCAAGGCGTGGCGGAGCGTGGGATCAAACGCCAGCGCGAGACGAGCGGGGCGTAACACGGAGCAACGCGGAGACAACACGGAGGCGGTCCGGCGCGGAGGGGAGACGCCAGGCGAAACGGAGCGCAGAAAACGTCAGGGCAGGCAGGGCACGGCGCGCGCGGCGCGGGGCGGGGCGGGGCGGGGCGGGCGGGGCGGGACGTCGCGGTGGAGTGGAGCGGAGCGGAGAGGAGGGCGTGGCGGGGCGGAAGGCGCGCTATGGGCGATACCCGGGTTATGGAGTGCGCGGCCTGACGTACTGTTATGACGGGCGGCGCGCGATGGCCGTGTCACCGGGACCCGGGGCGGGCGAGGGGGCGGGCGCTCATAAAATACGGCGAGAATTTATTGCGCGGGTGGGCGGGACGGGCCGCGTAACGACCCGGCGCGCGGCTCGGGCCCTTACCCCCGTGCCGCCCCGCCGCCCCCCCCCCTCGCCGCCGCCGCCGCCGCCGGGCGCGCGCGCGTCGCGGGCCGACGCGCCCCCACCCCCCACCCCCACCCCCGCCGGCGCAGCAACGGCGGCACGCGACCGCCGATGACCTTCGACACCGTCCGCGCCCATCCTTGCCCTCTCCCACTCGTTGCCAAGCAAAGCAGCTATTCACGGTGATTGTATTTTTGAACGTTAATTGTCATTGGTATGGAATCTTCGCTCGCATTGCGAAGAAATGTAACGGAGAAATAATGAATAGCATTTATGACAAAAACGAAATGTTGGCAATTATTTATGAAGCTTAAAATATCTCTCGGGCACCGGTAGGGAAATGTGGTTAGGCAAAACCGAAAGGTAATTTTAACTCAAAACAGGGAAAGTAGTTATGCAAAATTAAGTTCGCGATGGAGATTAAGACGTTATTCCACTCTGTTTCGTCGTCAACTTGATTTTCGACATATTTATGTATAGACTGAGGTTATTTGTGAGTTTCAGCATTATTCCAATTCGCAAATTACGTAATGTGCTCAGAACCAACAATTTTTTTAAGTACACATGTTTATCATAATTTCATTTCAGTAGCTCTAGAATGGTGGCTGTACAATTTATTAAAACTCTTATTGTCAATATCTATTCGCATAATTACCTGACATTCCCCATTGAGTATTGAGTTGCTATTGCTAAAACAGCTATCGTTTACTGTCAAGACCTGCTTCTTACCAGCTTTTGCACTGGAGTACATCTCTTTCCTTGCTTCTAAAGAAGCAAGAAAGCAAATGCAAATGTACAGTATCAAGATTACCAAATCTATTCAATTTCACAATGTGTTTAACACAAAACGGGTTGATTTCAAGAAGGTTTTCTGTGCAAATCATGCAGACAGTATCTGGCATAGTTTATGGAATTGAATCTCCTATGCTGTCCAATTATTGCTCACTGAGAACATAATTCACCTTCTTTCACTTTTAGCATTGACTAAATCATCGTAGAAGACATAGCTTCAAATTTATACCTATATTTCCATGTAAGTTACTTATGCTGAGAGAAGGGAATGATAAAAACAACGATTTTATTCATTCGCAACTTTCAGCTTTTCATTTTATTAACTTTTAGCTTTTTAGCAAATTATAGGCATATTGCAGAACAGTAATTCTGTACGTATAAATGGAAAAAATAGTGTTACCTGAAATAAAACATTTCAATTGGAGTAGGTAGAATTATGTACCTTCTAAATTATTTAGCTTTCATTCATACATGTATGTATATAGTATGAAACACTCAGCGCATTCGGACGAAAAAAACACGACCCCAGTAAATCAACAGAAAATCGTAATTGACTTATGAATCGACGATGATCCGACTACTGTAATTTTCTTTAATCATAATTATTTCACTTATATACAAGTTTTACATGCCATTATAAATCTTAAACGAAAAGTACAATAATTGATTGATTGATCATCAATTAAGACGAGAAAAGTAATGATACTGCCTAGGGGAATGCTACCAAGTGAGTGAGCAACAATCTTGGGGCCCATTTTTTTAAGGACACGCAATAAAATGATTTATCTTTAACGATCCCCGGGGCGATACTGCGAAGCGCTAAGTCAGTCTTTGATTTACAGTTTGTGTATTGGCCCCTGGGCTCAACCAGAATCTATTGCCTGCTACGATGGAGATTCTTTCTCACGCCAATGGAAGCAGTATTTTTTATTGTTTTTGGATCATTCTTGTGCTTAAAAGTAACATTCCGTGTCATCGTTTTGTTGGTACTAAGAGGTATCAACGCATCATAAATATACCTGTTGGGCACACAAGGGAAAAAGTTGATTGAAAAGGTAAGTAGTTGTTACTATTTTCAACTTCAATGTATTTCCACATCAAAAAGAACTAAATATTTTTTCAAAAAACTATCTACAATTACTAAAAATCATATCCACATACAAATAAAATTAGAACTAGATCAGAGAGGATAGTTTTCAAAGGTCTTTATAATGCAAAGGTTCTCGGAATAGCTCATAGGAATTTTGTTAATAAAGAATATTTCTCTTGTGCCCTCCCTTGGCGGCCAACTGTAACGGTTCTATTTACTGCCAACTGATACTGTTTTCGTTATTTCAATTGTAAATAATAATATTTCCCTAGGCCTTAGAAGTAATCCGCTGTTTCAGTAAAATGTGTTTGTGGGTGAGAGTTCCCGAAGCGCCACATAAGGGAAACGGGATGTCTATCGTCGGTTTGGAAATTGGATACGCAGTTTTCCCCTCCCTCACTCACAACTGAAATGAAGCGCCAAAATTCCCAAAATTGATCTTGCCGCGCAATCACCGGTGCAATTCCGTTTTATTTCTGCCCCAAAAATTACTACCTTGCATCACTGCCGCCTCCATTTGCTATCTCAAAACAAATTAAAGGAAAATACCAACACTGCTAAAATATTTCTACCCTTTCTTTGAGAACACAATACTACAACCCATTCATACATAAAATACAAAGAAAATTTATTCACACGTGCGCGCATTCCTTCTTTATGGCCATTTTACTTGTGAAGTTTAATATCTTTATCTATGTGCTACTAGAATCATTCTTGGCCTTAGTCATATAGCTGTGTTGAAAGGATTTAAATGTTCACTTCCCTGACGTCGGTCGTCGTCGGTTCCACAAAAAAACAAAAAAAAACAAAAAAACAAAAAAAAAAAAAAAAACACATGCTTCGCCGACCTCCGGGACTACAATCTTACAATTTTAAAAATTCTTTACATATCCATAATTCTACTTCCCCTTATTTAAAAGGATTGTCCTTTCATGTAAACCTTAAAAATAACACGCTACATTTGTGAACGTAAAATCAAATGTGGCTTCCATCCGCGATGCAGCCCACATTGTATCTTGCATCATTCTGTGTTCTGTGTCTGTCCTCTTCATGTTCAAAAAACAATTGCTGTCTCCCTCGTTCGTCAATTATTTTCGAAAAGTTATTGATTTTTTCGTGAAATTTCTCTTGAACTCTAGCCCGCACTCTTCCGTAATTCATTTTAAAATTCTTTTACATTTTATTATTTTTTAGTCCCGTTCAGCTGATTTGACATTTACTTCGCATCAAGATGTTTGCTTCCTGCTGTTCGATTGTCTTCCATAAATTGTTATTTCTTTTGATTTTCTTAAAAAAATAATGTTCGTAATATTCGATACCCCAAAATCCTCTTCTTTTTTATGCATTTCGGTCTGTCTGTTGTTTTGCAGTTCCTCAGCTCTGGCGTAACTAATAAATCAACACCACCTTTTCCGAATTCCGTCATTTGTTTATGCAAACATGTCACTTTTGAGACTATTAAAATAAATCGAAATTACTGTTTTTGACAACTTCGTATGAATTGTCATAACAAGGATTATAAAAGAGATAAAGCTTGACTGGATAAAACATAAAAAGATGAATTAATCGTAAAGGGTAATACCTGATTTGATCAAAAGAAAATTATTGACTGCATTGTAGTACTTGTTAAACGAAACTGATAGAACAAAAATTTTAAAAAAGTATGATGGATTATCGCATTTTCCACATAATCACATAATATTTTAAAGATTTTTTCCAACGTTGATGTCCTTCAATTTTGGTATTCTTTGTAGTCGAAAACAGTGGCAATTCAAGTTTTTCTGTACGAAACATGAATTATGGAGAACATGTGAAGAATTCCTCAGAAAAAAATTGAAAGGAAGTACAGATGATTGGAAAGGGAATGATTGGCAAAAAAAATAAAATAAGAATGATAAAACATTTTGGAGAAGGAGATTATATTTTCATTTCTTGACTTGTACGCATTTGTTGCCAACATGCGAATACATTCAAAATCATTGATAATAAACAGTAAGTCTCCATTCCTGTTGTTTCACAGTGGTTGAATAATTGTGTCAGTGCTCCAACAGTTCAAACGGAAGATGAAAAATGAAATAAATGGAAAAAAATAATACAATAGATAAGATAAAACATTTTGGAGAAGATTATATTTCCATTAGTATGTACTTGTTGTGAACATGTGAACGCATTATCTTGCAAAAGCATTGAACCAAACCATAAGAATCTCCACTCTCTTGCACAATCCTTGAACAATCGTGTCAGTCACCTGCGATTTCAACACGGCGTATCTCGCTCTCCTCCCTCGTGGGAAATTTCATTAGCGGCGCGCGAAGATAATCTGGGCGCAGAGCGCAACCTGTGGGAGGGGGAGCGACGCGGGTGGACGCGGGCGCAGCGCTGCAAACGACCCTGCGATTAGCGCCCCACTCTGGAGGCGCCCCGCGGGCCCTAAGAGGCGGCTATCAACGGCCGCGCGGCCGCGAGTAAATCACCCACTGCCCCCTCCTCCCCTCCCACTCCTCCCGCCTCCGCGCGCGCCCAATCGGCGCCTGGATCGCTGCCAGGACGCCCGCCAGCCCGCGCAAGCAGCGCGGGACATGCACTGCCCTCTATCGCCGCTCCATCTGCCTTCCTCCGCGAGGCGGCAACCGACGCCCGGCGACGTCACTTCGGGCGACTGGGAGATCAAGGGCGTCGTTGCCGCGACGAATGCTCTCACGCCCCATGATCGCCGTTACCTCCACCACCTTCACTATCATCATCATCATCATCATCATCGTCAGCGGAGGTGACTCAGGGATCATGTCAACTGATGTAACTGCAGTGCCTCTGACCGGGAGGTTCTAGGTTTCGAGTCCAGACGGTGCCCGGATTTTCAACACTAACTACATAGCTACACAGTAGGTCAAATTCAGCCGCTGTCTGGAGGAGAATTCTAGTGGCCGGGTGCTATCAACACCAGGCGAATATCGCACCAGTATCCTAACAAACGGGCTACGCACGATGCACTGCTTGCACACTCTTACATACTTTACACTAAAGCACATGCCGTGAGACTGATCGGGAGCTTAGAGCTTCTCCCAACTGGGGCGATGCCCCGATGGTGGGAGCTCCGGTGGTTGGCGGTGCCTCGATACCTGGGTGGGGAAGACCCCGCTAACCGACGGCAGGTCAGCGTCGGATCTCACCGTTTAGCGGAGGAAGGTAACCACTACCTTCCGAAACGCACTACACTTACGGGACTAACGACCTTGGAAGTTGACGCGCGCGGAATCACTAATCAATTTTACCCCCTTTACCTCTGGCAACACCACCACTGTACGCCCATAATCTCCATCGCCACTGTCAAGTATACCTCCACTCTTTCCATCGTTAACCAACACTTAACTCATAATCATCTTCACTTCCATCCGTTTTTAGTCCAAGATGAGGATGTAGAATTACGATATACACTTATTAGCAAGCAAAATGACATTAGAAATGAACATTTGTACATCAAATTGATAAAATGAAATTATTGTACATCTTTTCAGGCAACCAATTGATTCTATGTTATTTGCTGTACAAACTATGATGGTTATTATGCTTCTTCTATTTTAAAGTGCACACAGTTATCTTGCAGCAGAATCTTGACATGTTATGGAAATGCTGTTGCAGTCCACGCGATCTCAAAACTTTTTTTGGTTCGTTGTTTCTCAAGTGCGACCTTATCGCTTCATAAAAGGTTCCATTTATATACTACATTGTAGCACATGTACAGGACTGTACAATGTTTGCAATCTACTTTTTGACTGCAATTTTCATTATATTTGTCAGTAAACACACCACATAATGTTAAAATAAACATTTACATTTACAACAGTTTTTTCCTGTGTCGCCAAATACATTTGGAAATACATTGCTCCACAAATTGTGTAATGGTTATTTTTCAGATATGCTTTTATTTAGTTTCCAGAAAATATTTGTAGTAATTTGCATATATTTGTGGTAAATTGCAAGTTAATAAGTGAAATGTTTATTTGGTCAACTGCTAGAAATGAATTAATATTAATACTGGATTACATTTGAAAATGCATTCGTAAATGGCAGCTGTTGTATGAATTTGTAACTGTGTTGCGTTTAGTGGATAATTAAAGTTCCCATTCACATACTGGAATATTTAGAAATTTCTCTTCTAAATTTCAAAGAATACTAAATAATACAGCTAATACATATATAAACGACTACGTCAATTACGACGAACCAATTTGACATTCAGTTGCTTAATTTCATTACAAGACAGGAGATGAATAATGAACTCGATTATCCTATATTAACTCACACTTCAACCAGTTTTCTATTTATAATGCCAGCTGCTAAACCTTATGACCACATATGGAACAGCTCCATTATTTTATGGATTGGTGGTTATGAAGATAGAGATGTATTGCAACGAAGCATTGGTGAAATGAAAGGAAGGAAAACGGGAGAAAATGTAGGTAACATGCAAAGAACACACTTTATCCAACACAAATTCCACATGGATCTTCCGTGATTTGAATTCCGGTAGGTAGGGCTGGAATGTAAAATCAGTCCAGTATAGCACGGTATAGATCCTAGCTAAAAGCTGGTTGAAATGATAATTAAGAATTATATTAATATAAAAAGTCGTCCAGACGAGGGAGCCAGGGCGAGTGTTTAGAAAACTTCGTTAACCACGAACTGACTGGTAATACAGTGAAGAATTAATTCCGTGTTTTTGTGTGGATGACAATCTAGCACGGTTTGCATTCTCTTATGTTTCTCTTATTCTCGGATGTTATCTATATGTTACCTATATGTTATCTATAAAACCGGTAGACTTCATCACTGTTAAATTTAGTGAAAAATGTTCCCAACAGAGAGAGATGTGTAAAAATGAAAAAAAGACAATCCATCAAATCCCCAACAGAATTCGAAATGTCTCCGAAGATGTATAAGTGAAACATAAGCGACTCGCGAGTCCACCCAGATACAACAGGAAATTCCAGCCAAGAGCGCCAGATCGAAGTTGAGCGGTAGAGGTGAAGGGCAACTCGCGAATTTAGTGCGGCACAGAGTAGCCGCCGCCGCCGCCCCTCGCCGCCGCCCCCGCCGCTGCCGCCCCCATCCCCACCCCACCACCGCCCCCACCGCCGCCGCCCCCACCACCGCCCCAACTCCCACCCCTGCCGCCGCCGCCCCGCCGCCGCCCGCGCCGCCGCCCCGCCCCATCCCCGCCCCGCCCCCATCCCCGCCCCGCCCCCCATCCCCGCCCCGCCCCCATCCCCGCCCTAGCCCCGCCAGCACCACTACCACCACCACTACCACTACCACCACCACCACCACCACCACCACCACCACCACCACCACCACACCACCGCCGTCGCTGCAGCCGCCGCCGGCTAGCGCGGCCTGCACCGCGCACGCGACCGCACGTGCGCTTCCCTGCCCCTTTTCCACCTTCCGGTCTGCGCCTCTGCACCGCGCTCACCGCTCTGCCGCCCAACGAACTTTGCGAGAAGCAGCGCGACCTTCCGGTATTGTTCTCTTCCCTCTCTCCACCCTCCATCCTCGTGGCTCCTTAGACCCACTTTTCCTAATTCGGTGTTGCTCCGTACCCGAAAATTCGCGCATCCGTTCGCTAACCGGCGGAGATAACTTAGTGGCGAGAATTCTAGAGGGTGGCTGTTCTGATCGTGGTTTCTCCGATCAATATCATGCAAATGCCGAGGCCGTCACCTAACAAGCGGGCCAGGGACCGAGCACGAGGTATTTTCCTCCTCGACCTTTTCCTCCCCTTTCCCTTTACACACATACACCTGTAAGCAGTACACTACCACACTTGTCGGGAGACCAATTGAGAATTTAGGTCTTGATCTTACTGGCGCGATGCCCCTCTAGGAAAGACCAGGAGTGGGAAAAGCTCGGAAGCCAACGTGTACATCACCATCAAATCTCACGATCCAGTTTCATGTCGTCCGAGATACGACGTACACTTTACTCCCCAGACTAATGCCCTAAATATTACCTAAGTGGTTAACGCACCGGCAATCAAAACTCACTAGCTCGTGAGTGATTAACAATACATGATGTGCCTTTACTATTTTTCATATTATACCCACTCCTGTAGGTATTCCTTTTAAACGTTTCAAAATATTATTGTCCCATCATTTTTACACCTACATTTTTTTTACTATTCTCTTCCTTCGGAATCTAAAACTTTATTCTGCTACCTCAACTGTATTTGTCTTCAAATGATTACATCACGACTCGTCCGTCAGCAAACACTTTATTCCCACTCTTTCCCATTCTTTTCGTGAAACCTATCAAGTACGATTTGAGTCATTCTCTCTTGATACTTTTTCCGGATAGTAAATTAGTTTTGCATCTCTTTCTAATCTAGTTACACCTAGAGTAATTGAATTTCAAAATATTATTTGGCTTGCTGGTGAACATTTTATATTTTAGAAAGACACTTCGACATGGTAAATTAATGATGGCGACATTAGTGGCGAACTTCATTACTTTTTTCCTCATTGCGCATATTTAAAAACCTTTCTTTTTTTATCCCCTTCTGATATTCTCCACCTCTGTAATCATCATGACCTTTCATGACCCTCACAACTCCAAATTCCCACATTACTCTCACGCGAATCATGAGTTACACGTGACTGCCATTACACCCACGTGTCGAGCACGTGTTTCTAATGACCTTCATCGTCTCCAAGACACTCGTTACAACTAATCCCCCTCTACGAGCAATTTGTGACAACGCGGGAACACCAAACAACGAGAGCTCGGGAAAGGGAGTGGAGAGGGGCGGGGATTAGCGAGACTGGGTGTGGTAAGGCAGGGCTGGGTGGAGCGGAGGGGGGCGGGACACGGGGAGGCGAGGTTGGGCTGGACTAGACTGGGCTGGGCTGGGCTGGGCTGGCCTGCGACGGCACGAACAAGACGGACCGGTGAGGGGTGGGGAGGGAGAGGGACGGAGCGGCGCGGGTGGAGGTGGACCTGGGCTCAACGATTAGAGGTGGAGGGGAAAGGGGGTTCCGGAGGGTGGAGGTGGGAGACCAGAACTCCACCGGGCGAAGCGGAGGGGAAGGTGGCGCGGGAGGGTTGGGCTGGGCTGGGCTAGCCTGGGACGGGACGGAACACAACGGAACGGCGTGGGGATGTGGAGGGTAAGGTGGACCGAGCGGGCCAGGCTGGAGGTGAATTGGAGCTCAACGAGGCGACGCGGAGTGGGAGGGGGACGGAGCTAGGCGGGGAGGGTACTGGGAATTGCAACGGGAGGGTTGGGGTGGGCTGGCCTAGGACCGAAGGGTACAGAACGGAGCTGAGAAAGGACGGAGCGGGGCGGAGTGGAGTGGGAGGGCACCGGGAGGGGCGGCTGCTTCCCTGAGCCGAAGGTCGTGCAGCGTGGCGCGGCGCGGCGAGCAGTGCGCCCCGCAGGGGGAGGGGAGCGGGCGGAGGGCGGGAGCGCCGCGGATCGGACGCGGGCGGAGCGGAGCGGATCGATGAGCGCGCGGGGAATTAGCAGCCGCCGCGCGAGCGAGCGCTGGGTGCGCGCCGCCCGCCTGGCTTACGTGAATCGAGCGCGCGGCGGCGGCGGCGGCGGCGTACAGTGGGCCCCAACGAAGGGAACAGAAGGAGCGTGATTGATTGATTGATTGATTACTAATTCCGAGCGCGTCAACTGCCGCGGTCATTAGTCCCGTGAGTGTAGTACATGTTTGGCCCCGGGAGGTGGCGATGAATTTCCCCCGCTGGATGGCGAGATCCGACGCCGACCTACCGTTGTCTTGCGGGGATCCACAACCAGGTATCTCTCACCAGCGGGGCATCGCCTCAGTCGGGACAAGCTCCAAGTTTCCAACCAGGCTCTCCGCATGTGTTGTAGTGTAGGGTATGTAAATGTGTTTGTAGGTAGGGGCTGTGGTAGAGCAAGAAAGAGAAAGGACAGATCGCGCGCGATTCGTGGCCCGTTTCTTAGGGTACTGCTTGGGCATTTGCCTGGTGTTGAACTGAGAAACCACGGAATTTTACCGATCAGAGCAGCCGGCCGCTAGAATTCTCCTCCAGACAGCGGCTAAATTCGTCGTAGCTATGTAGCTAGTGTCGAAAATCCTGCCACCGTCGGGACTCGAACTTAGGACCTCCCGGCCAGAGGTTCTACAGTGCAGAAGAGGCATGTCACGCATGCCGGGTTTCCTGACCAAGCATGTCCTGTACCCTAACAAACGAGCCTCGGACTTGTAGTTATCCTTCCTTCCTGTCCCTTATACACACTTACGTTATGTACTACATTGCCATACATGTCGGGAGACCGGAAGCTTAGACCGTATCCCGACTGAGTCAATGTTCTGCTTGGGGAGATTCATGGAGAGAGGAAATCCCGACAAGTCGACGTGTGTGACAGCGCCAAATCATATCATTCAGGAAGTCAGGAAATCGGGAGAGATGGCTCAGTCCATCAACTGATATCATTGCAGTCCCTCTGACCGGAA
>JAHLJT010009419.1:203192167-203245373 GCA_031308135.1 Acheta domesticus | reverse complement strand
TCAAAGAAATCTAAATCCATGATATTCGGGAAAGAGAGAAAATACACATAAAATAAAATAATGTTTTCGCAAATCCCAACTTAAATTTGGACATTAGAAATAAATTTCTAAAAAGTTATATCTGGAGTGTACTATTGTATGGATGTGATAGAAGACCACATTTATAAAAAGACAGGAATCGATTGGAAGCTTTGAGATGTTATTGTGGTAAAAAATTGAAGGTTTCCTGGACAGAAAGAATTTCTAATACTGTATTTTTAGAAAAAAAAGGAGCAGAAGAGCCCAAACTCCTCACCTCGCTTCTTAAAACTATTTCGAACAGAAAATCAAATTTTTGGACACATTTTCAGACATAACAAATTGTTAAGTACAATTTTTGATTGCAAAACAGTAGGAAAAATAGGAAGGGAGAAACCTAGAATCCTAGAAGAATTCTAAAAAGAGCTAAACTTCACTAACTATACGGAGAGGAAGAGGACAGCGGAGAATAAAATGTCAAGGCGGCGAAAAGGCTTTAGGATGATGGTAGTGATCACTCTCCACTTTATCCAAATACTCTTGATCTCACATGTGTGGAGTCGTCATTTTTTTGTGATTTACTACTAGTTACTGCGGCACTACTCAATACCTTCTATTACTACTGCTTTAGTGATCTCGGCCTCGGGACCGACAGAGTCGTCATTGACACATACACATTTTTTCTAATGTGAATAATTTTGAGAGTTTTGAGTATTAGAAAGAACCCAATAATGTTAAGCTGAGAAGTTATAAGTTATTTCAAGACATGGGATTATTCTTCTTTCGTGACATTACAACTTCGAAGTTTAGTCGGTTCTCAAGAATTATTCAGATACATGTGTCCTCATTGTTGTTACGAAAACTTCTCAGTCATTCGCAATCTTCTGGCGTGTATCTGCATGCTATATTAAAACTTTTATTGTCGTTTTCTGCTTACGTGTTTCGCTAATTGCATTTAATATTGCAAAATGTTAATTCTATCTAATTAACTGTGGTGATGCATTATGAACATGCGATCTGTTCCTTTGTGTTGCAGCGCTCTTGGGGACTGCGGCTGCTGCTGAACTTGGGCGTGGGGTCGGCGCTAGTGTTCTTTGTGTCGCTCGGCGCTGCGCAAGCCGACCCCGCTAATTGGGCAGCCGACCACCCCACCTCCAGCGGTTGGGCTGCCGTGAGTAACATTCATTCATTCGTTCATTCATTCATTCTCACTCAATTATTCTCTCTTTCATCCATCCCATTCATTCATTCATTCACCCACTCAGTTGATCACTCTTTCAATCACACATTTATTCATTCATTCACGCAGTCAATTGCTGACTGTGTCACTCATAACCCCGCATTCATTCAGTTATGCACTCATATATTTAATAGACGATCATGTGTGCAACACTCGGTTATTAAAGTAGGCAAGTAGGGACGGAATCTTACTTCTTATTGCCCTTTCCTGGGTACGTGATTACAGTGGTTGTTCGTCTTTGCCTTTCGCTGTATGAAAGATGGTCATCTGGTTATGAAGGGCGAATGATAATGATAATTGAATAGTTGTGGGTTCAAATGGATACGTGGAAGACTACAGGAAACTGGCCACAACGCATCCAGTGGGGAAAACTCTCGATACCTTTGACTTCGAGTATTGTTACGCTGATCGAGGCCTTTGTAGCAGCGAGGCCACTAATTAATTTAACCCTTAAGCGCGCGCGTCGAATTTGGGAACATAAGTGAGCGCTCGGCGCATGAGGTGCGCCAAGCAGATTTCCGTTTTTTCTGCAACTATATTGTGATAATTTTGTTTCAATTTATGGCACGTATCATCACAGAAAATTATTAATATTTTGTTTATTACGATGCAGTGTATAATCTATATCGCTAGATATCAACTCTAATAAAAATTTCAGTTTGTTTTGTTGATCACTGTTCGTTTGTGCATCACAATATACTAAAAGTTTGTCCATTATACTATATTATATGTCGTAAAATAAATGAGTGGTCTGCTATTCATAGTAAATAAATTCTAAGAAAAAAATAAGATTCTATTAATCATTGTAACTTCGATATAATTAGAAAAAACATTATTGCCAAGTACTAAGTCTGAGAGCGGTTGTACATCACAATGTACAACCGGTACATAATTTCAAAACTATGTAATGAATTTGAAAAATTCTTTCAAATTAATTATATACTAACATCCAAGAAGCCAAACTTACAAGACAATATTTTTTCTACTGCAAAAAAATCAGGTCTGAAGGGGTTAAAGGCACAGTCAATTCATTACAACCCACCTCTTCCTCCTCTTCGTATTGGAGCAAAAGTGTTGTAATGCGACAGATTTCTCTCTCAAAACCACTCCTGGAACAAAAGTTATTGTTTCTCAAAAGAATACGATTTGAATATACTAGTTTGCCTACAGTGAGTACAAAAGGATATTTTACATCAACGTGGAGAGATCAAAGTTCATAACAGAGGGAGAATTTGAGACTCTACACAACTCTACGCGCGGCGCACAGTGTGCGACCGACGATCCGTTGATGATTGATCCACCAATACTTCAACCCAGGATTGAGTGAGGACAACGGAACTTCACACACGGGAAGCCACTAGACTGAAAGGTTACACGAAGTGATAACGAATGTCGACTAATCTATCGGAAATGGCGCAACAATATCTGCCGATGGCGCACGCTGTGCGCCAACGCGTCTCCTTAAGGGTTAAGAATACATGGTGTGTACAGAAAGTAATGCATTTTTCTTTGAGTGGGTACTTAAAATGGCCGCAGAGTGTTCCCGTCGGTTGGGTTAGGTGGGAGGCGCTCTCGCTTCAAAGCGATATCTTTGACAGTTAACTCGGAGCGGTTGGGGCGTGTCCACCCGTCAGGTACCCCTTTTAGTGGCTTTGTCCAGAAACGCGTCGAATGCCGTAAAATGCCGTCGAATGCCGTGTGGAGCATCGTTATGCCGTAAAGTTTTATTCGAAATTCAACAAATCTCTTGCAGAGACACACCAATTAATTGTTCAAGATTATGAAGTCAATGCTACATCACATTCGCAAGTTTCGAGACGGTTGAAATCGTTTAAGGAAGGCCGGGAAGAGGTGGTCAAAGAACCCCGACCTTTAATCAGCACAACTAGACAACACTGCCACAACTCCCTACAGTTCGGACAAGGGTCCTGGCCGAGTTCTTTCTCTTCCCAAGTACCGTGACGCCCTGAAGGGAATGCGTTTTGGATCGACTGACTGCCATCCAAAACTCCATGTCGAGTCATCAAAGTCCCCGTTGAAGCCTTTCAGGACACGTTCCCTGTGTGGCAGTGTCGCTGGAAAAGTGTGTGTGGATGCTACTTCAAAGACTATTAAACGTTTCTCACAATGTATTCAATCAATATATTAGTTTAAAAAAATTGCATTACTTTCCGGACACACTTTATAATGTAAGAGAAGAAAAGGCTTCAATATTTTATGTCCGACTTCTCAAGGCTTTTATAATTTAAGTATTTTCAATTGCTATTTGTTTCTCTGCTACAATTTCTTCCCTTGCTATTAACTTACTTCTTCTTAACTAGTGCAGTGCACTTTCTAATGAACCATGGATGTTGACTCACTTTTCGTCTCAGTTATCACGCCCCATATTTTTCGGAAGCAACTATACCACAGTCCCGCCGAGGTCGACCCTCTCGGGTCTGTCCATTGTTCGCTTATATAGCTACAGCATGCGCTCGCCAGTTTTTTCGATGTTCTTTCAGACACGTTGTACAGAATCGTGTTTCACTCAATGCAACAACCGCATTTCAACATACCGTCTCACGTACAATACGTGCCGTGTACATATTTGTCTTCTGAGTTTGCATTGTGCTTCTGCAAATATCTTACATTTATTGCACGTCCCGGTAATTTTATTACCGTGTGTGAATCACGCGGTCAGGGCGTGTTCCGTCTGCAGATTTTCACACCACCGCCCGCCCGCAGCACTTCACATAAGAACATTCTGCGAATTCGTACGCGTTGCCTCCCCCTTGTTCCCTGCGCGGCGTTGTCGGGGCGCGGGTTCGTGATATACCTTTTTTGCTTCCGCTGTATTCCTTACGAGCATCCTTTTCCCCTGCTGCCGCTTTTATACCTGGCTAAGCTGCGAGGAAACGCGCGCGATAAATCACCCGCTCGGCCGTTTTTGTGCCTTTGTCACGCATTATACGACTGCCGGCGTTATCCTACCTTCTCTTCAACCCTCTCTCTTCCCTTTGGTCCTCTGCTTTTGTTTCTTTTTTCGGCACTTCTGTTCTTGGTTTCCATGTTTTCTGCGTGCTTTGTGCCTTTGTCACGCATTGTACAACTGCCGGCGTTATCCTACCTTCTCTACAACCTTCTCTCCTTCATTTCGTCCTCTGTTTTTGTTTTTATTCGGCATTTCTGTCCTCCTTGGTCTTCATGTCTTCTGCGTGCTTTGTGCCTTTGTTAACCATTGTACGACTGCCGGCGTTATGCTACCTTCTCTTCAATCCTCTCTCCTCCCTTTGGTCATCTGTTTTGTTTTTATTCAGCATTTCTGTCCTTAGTTTTTCATGCCTTCTCCGTGCTTTGTGCCTTTGTCACGCTTTATACGACTGCCGGCGGTATCCTACCTTCTTTTCAACCCTCTCTTCTCCCTTTGGTCCTCTGATTTTGTTTTTTTTCAGCATTTATGTTCTACTTGGTTTCCATGTCTTCTCCGTGCTTTGTGCCTTTTTTACGCATTGTACGACTGCCGGCGTTATCCTACCTTCTCTACAATCTTCTCTCCTCCCTTTGGTCCTCTGTTTTATTTTTTCTGCACTCTTTGGTTTTCCCATGCCTTATCCGTGCTTTGCGCTTTTGTCACGCACTATATGACTGCCGGAGTTTTCATACCTTCTCTTCAACCCTCTCTCCTCCCTTTGGTTCTCAATTTTTATTTCAGTCCTCTTTGGTTTTCCATGTCTTGTCAACGGTGATGCATTATGAGGATAACAAGAACGACAGACATGCTGATGAGACTGGTAATAGTTGAGGTGAAGGTAAACGTGGCGGCGGCGGCGGTGGCGGCTGTGGTGGTGTTGACCATAATGACGTTGATAATCGTAGCGGGAATGCTATAGTACTGGAGGTGGAAGGCGGCAGCTGTTGCATTACAAGCGCCTCTGGGTTATGGTCGAATCGGTGGTGTCTGGCCGATGGTGATAGAACAAAACCATAATGGAGAGTAAGACTCAGAGAAAACGTCTGGATCAATTTGATGAGGCCGCCGCGGCAGAGAAAAAGGAACGCAACGGCAATGGAGTAGTACGGTGGCAGCGGCGGTGGCGGCGGTGGGTGGGTGGGTGGTTGGCTGAGCGAGATGATAAAGTGCGGCCTGCGGATAATCGCTTTCGTCGTTTTGCGGCCGTCTGATTCCGTATGCCGAAGCGCGGCCCGGGGCTTTGGGCGGTGTTTTATGGCGCGCCGCGTCGCGTCGCGTCGCCCGCCGCGTGGAGCACGGCCGCAGTAGGCGCGCGCTGCCCGCCCTGAGCCACTCGCTGATCCCGCGTTCCCTCTGACTCCGACTTCGGTCTTTGAGATCCCTTCGGGGCTTCGGTCCGGACTGCACGTCGCCCTCCTCTCCACACGCGCCGTTGGCTTTAACGTCTGTCACTTTCGCATTGGCTCTTTGCCGGTGTTCTATTACTATAGAGTCAGTCGGAGTTAATATGATGCAGCTACAAAATTCGGGCTACACTTTAAAAATTGTTACTTATTGATATCCAAAATTAACAATAAAATATTAAATGTATGTCAATGGTTCCACTTTGCCAGCCAGCTAACGGTGTCCCCCATGCCTGGGTCTTGTTAAATTCCCATGCTTGGAGTAAGAGTGACATGTAGCGAAAGTGACGTATTCCCTTCACCGTAACTAACAAGATCTTTCTACCTTCCTGCATCACTCACCTACAGTAACTGAGACGATTTTAAAGGAAAGCCACAACTCTATTTTTGCTCTTTGGGGAACAGGGAATCGAACTCGGGACCACAGCACGGGAAGTTAGCATGCTGCCTTCCTAGAGGCTAAAAAATAGGAAATAATTGGATAAATATGTAAGCTTGCGTGCAATCAAGCTTGGCAACGTCGCTTGTCGACATGCGCGTGAGAGTCAATTGATAACAAGACTCCGAGCTGTGTGCATCAATGTTATTGTATTGATGCATACAAAGGCTAGCCATCGGCAATTGTATTGATTCAGGCTAGTTTTAATCTTTAATTTTAAGCCTATTTGTTCACATTATATTTCTGGACTTCGCTAATCTGTACATATTATTTATATTACAGTTGTTTACTGCATCTTACATGTGTCGATTCTTACCCTGAACTCCGCTCCCTTGGAACTCTTTATATTTTGGCTTACATATATTATATTATTAATGATCGGGACTCAACGTCACAGTTTTGGGGCATGGCAGAAGATAACAATATATATGGTTATCTTCTGCCATGGAGAAGGCATACCAACAAAATATTGTTGAGACACTAGACTCAAAGGTGTCACATATATAGCCCACTCGTTGTTCACAATCAAAATTCATAGAGATATCAAGATGTATACCCGTCAATGTATTGTATTAGCTCCATCACATGGGGATAATTTGATACACACTTGTGATTTTTTTTAAAAGCTTAGTCTTGGAAGGTCTTTAGTTATTTTTTCCTTCACCCATGTCTTTAGCACTAAAAGGTTCATCATTTTTTCCATATGTTTGCTAAAACGGTATAGAGAATGAGTGAAAAGTTCGCTTTTCTATATCATAGTAGCCCCGATTGAACATACATCGGATATTTAGACATTTGCCTATTTTGGTCTTTTAACGTAGATACTCAAAATTAAATCTCCACACATTTCATGACTTTACGATATTACATGAACCATATTTAAGGAGCATAAAATGCCTGTTTCAGTGCTAGAGCCTAAAAATGCCTTTTTATCATGCTTCGTTAATTACTTCCTTGTTGGATTTTAAAAACTTAAATTGGTTATTTTCCAACTTGTTTCGTAAACGAGTCGTCTTAAAGTAAAAAGAATTCTGTTGTAGGATCTTTTCAAGCTGTTTCAGTGCTTCTTATCGGTAGCTATTGTCTCGAATTAAAAGCAGCAAACGCGGCTAGATTATTTTGTAGAACTAGAAAACATTTTTACTCTCAAGTTGTACTTTTAAGTTTCTCTCAATCTCAGGTGCCACAAACTTCGACGGGTGAAACTTCAGAAGACGACACAGTTAACTGCCAATCATCTTCACAATTACAGTATGCACTAAAGACATATAGAAATATAAAAATCATTTTCTGCTGATAAAATAATTTTCAATTATAAGATGGAAAGATTCCAGTCTCACAATTTAGAAGAAATATTGGTTTATGTTGTGAGGCAAATTATATAAAAGATGATTTTGTTCGAGATATTTTAGAGATATTTAATTGTGGTTCTTCGGTGTATCTCTATTTTCTATAGTTGTTTCACCATTTAAATTTTAATTGTTGTAACACATTTCAACCTATTATCTATGTAATGAAATTGTTAGAATTAAAATAAATTTTATTCTAAATGGTAATTTTTGTCTCAAGTTAAATTTCCTATTTTGTAAATTTACTCCTAATTGTATTTTCGCCTTCTAAGAGCCTACTTTAGAGGTCTATATGAGATATTGTAGAGCCTAAAAATCCAAAGTATATTCATTAGATTTCAGTTTCTATGGTTTCTGTCTCATACTACTTCCCAATCAATTCAAAATAATAATTTTCAATTATTTTATAATGTTTCCATCAGCTATTTTAAAATATTTTATTATTTTTCCTTTTCTTATGAAAGTAAGTTTTCTCCATGAAGTGCCTCTCAATGATAGCAAATATCATGTCTGCTTCAAGTAGGCTGATGTAGAATGTTTTGCGAGAGTTGGTTAAATACGTAAGTTTTAAAATTTAGGAGAAAATTCTAAATGTTTCACAAAGTGTACATTCTTTCTATTGAACCTCTCCCGAAGGAAGGCATCCTGCTTTGAGAGACGTTGACAATTGGGCGTGAACTATTGGAAGAGAAAGGTACTTTAAAGAAGATAACAACGCCTTTAGTTGTGTGCACAATGGGAGAACGAGCTGTTATAAGATTTTTTGTGATCAGAAAATGTTAGCAGCGTTAGAAAAATGAGAATGGTTGATGCGATCGATTCATTGAAAACTTCGTGTCATTAACCTTCCGGCGGGCGCGCGGCAGCACTCCGTGCTGCCTTCGTGTTTTCTTTGTTCTCAAAGGAAGTACGGCTATTTGATATGTCAGGGGGCTTCAGTATTCTCACTTGACAACATTCTAAATGAAACTCATAAATCTCCGTTCTTTTGCCTGCTTCGTATCAGTCATAAAGAAGATCAGAAGGTAAAAATGTTCTGACTGCAGCACTCCGTGCTCTACCGCATCCACTCATGTAACTATTTTTAGTATTCCAAACGAACATTTTACTAATTCTGATTGTTAGTTTACATGTATTTTCGATCACTGTAAGCCAAATCAAAAATATTTAAATTGTTTTTGTTGATATTTTTCTATTACTTGAAGTCGTATTTTTGTTTCTCTTCGCTGAAACTTGTGTAACAGAAGAAGAAATCAGGCATCTTCTTGAGTAACTGGAACCGACTTTTTGTAAGCCAAATAATGCTTTTCTAAAGTTTATGGTCAGTAGAATGTTTCATTTACTTAATTTGTTTATTTAGTAACAATTTTCTAGTTAATCTTACTTTTATTTTTCATATTATATTTTGTTTTACGTTTTCTGAAACAATTTGTTACTTATTATTTTATACCTAAAACTAGCTACATTTCTCTTGTTCGTAAAATGTATGAACATTAAAAATGCAATGGTGAATAGTTGTAGGTGTTCATTGTTCCTTTTTCAATTAAATAATAGAAGTTTTGAGGGTGCTAAATGTGGTGTCCGTGGACATTGATACCACAATCAGCAGCTAAGGGCGCTGCCGTCTGCATGGGCAATGCGTCGTGCCGCGCCCGTGGTTCGAGCGGCCGCCAGAGCGAGCGCCAGCGGCAGCCGCTGGCCACGAAGCAGCGAGCCCGAGCGTTCCGCTCGGGCGGTTCAGGCGAACCAGGAGAGACTCCCTCGCCGCCAGGGAGGGGCTAGCGACGCCCTCCCCTTCGGAGCGGCGCATGATAAGCGAGGCGCAGCGCCCCCTCGGGGCAATGAGAGCCGAGACAGGAGAGACAGCCCGGACCCAGTCAACTGGGAGGGACAGGGAGCCCAGCCCGACCGTGGACGTTCGCACGCAGGACCAGCCGTGCGACCAGCCGCCGTGCCAGTCGCGCACAGAGGGGCAACGGGTCAGTAGAGACTCGTGGAGCAGCCGCGCCGTGGAGACGCGCGGAACAGGTGTCGGGCCCAGCGACACGAGAGAAGAAGTCGAGTATGGCGCACACTGCGCCTGGAGGAGAGAGCCGCGCCGTGGAGATGCGCAGGACGGGTGTCGAGTCTAGCGACACGCAGGAAAGGGTCGTGCATGTCTCACCCATCATCAGAAGAGCAATTCCAATATTTTACAATTGTAAATGTGTTCAACAATGGTTATGGGGATATTAATTAAGCATTGTTGAGTCCTGTCTTTGATAATTTGAACACATCACTAAAAGACTTTTCTTGAGGCAGCAATCAGTGCTTCTACGCGCCCGCTTATCTATCAAAGGTGCGCCCACCGGAAGATTAATGAAAACATTGATGAGCTCCCATGACATCCGCCATTGATGGGGAATGTAAGTCTCACAGAGTTTATGGAAACTGGTTCATTTTTACTTTCTCGCCGTATTTTCCATTAGAGAAGAAGATCCCAAGTGCCACAAATTGTGTGCATGGTGGCAATCTTGTGCTTCACGGCAACGCACCACCACTCACCGCCCCTGCAACTTTGATGACATTCAAAGTTTCGTGTTTCAAATCTTACAGCAAGCAGTAAGCCTTTCGAAATAGCGCTTCGGAATATGGGTAACGCTCTCAGATTTTTATTATATTTCCGAATCCCTGAGAGGAGTTTTGTCTGGTAAACGATTTGGAAGGGATGACAATATTAGAGTATCGGTGCATCGTCGTTCAAGTGAAAACAAAAATCTATTTCTGGAGTGAATTAAAACTTTGGGGCAACAGTAAAAAATGTATTGAAATATAGGAGGAGAATAGAAAACCTGCCTGTTATTTGTATTTAAAAAATAAATTACTATTATTTTTACAATAACCCTCGTATTTTAGTATACAAAGTGTAAAAGACACTGATGCTAAACACGTAAATGCAGTTGCTATTAAAATTCCTAAAAGAACGTATTTTTAAAATTAAAATAATATTTAATAAATAGAATCCAGAATAATATTGATTTAATTACAATACTAAAAATATTAACAGTAAAATAATAATTCTTGAAAATACTAAAACGTTAATTCGAATTGTCTTAATTTTTTGCATTGCACATACACTCACATCCTTGATACGAGTCGGTAACCAGGACTTCAAATTCTGCTTTAAAATTAATTCTAACAAAACACTGTTAAGATTAATTCTGTCCCAAATGTAATTAAATAACTTTAACGAGTGACATTACAATGTCGAATTCTTTAATCATGGTTAAATATAATGTGCATATAAATTAACATTAATAGAATATGAATTTCGGGAATTTCATATTCTCATTTCAATATCAGTATCATTTTTATATATGTACCATGCAAATTTCCCGATTATAAGCATTAGTATTACAAAATTATTTAAAGTATGTGTACGCCACTGCAACCTTTATACTATATGAATTACATATCTGATCTGCATTGACAACAAAACGACGTATTAAGCCTGCAACTGGTAGACAAACGCGTTGTGCGCAGATGTCCCAGAACAAATATTGCAAACATCTAGTAGAGCATGTAGAGAGGTCGAAGACGATCACCTTTTGTCAGCCCGCTTTCTTGTTCCGTTCTCGACTTGAGAGCTGGGTGCACGCTCTCACGTCCTGTGGCCCGTAGTGCTTACCGTCATAACTTTGCCTATGGTGCTCTTACTGTACTTGCTGACACCATCTCATTCAGTTTTTGTATTTCGTTTAATCGCTCTGAACGTTTTTATCACAGTTCTCAATATTTTTTTCACAAATTCATTGCTCTTCATTCTTCACCCTAACAAGGTCACAGTATTTTTATAGATTTCACTTTTTCATAATAATCTTCATTTTCGTACTTGGTCAACGAGCTTGGTCAATCTCAGTACAAGCCTGTCCCAACACCCATCACTTCCACGTACCCTAATCCCATTCGCCCTTTAAGAGAAATGCTGCTGATATTACGGTGCCGGGAAAGGTGGCTCAAGTTATCAACTGATGTCATTCCGGTGCCTCTGACAAGGAGGTTATAAGGTTCGAGTCCCGACGGTGGCAGGATTTTCGGCACCAGCTTGAATTCATCCGCTGTCTGGAGGAGAATTCTAGCAATCGGATACTCTTATCTGTAGTTTGTATTTGTTTCGATCAATACCAGGCGAATGCCGTACTAGTACTCTAACAAACGGGCTGCGGGCCACACGCGATCTTTCCCCTTCTTTCTTGTCCTCTCCTCCCCCATTACTTACACACAGTTACATTTACATACATTACACTACCACACATGCTGAAAGACCGATCAAGGACGCAGACCTTGTCCCGGCTGGGGCGGTGTCCCGCTGGTGGGGGGTACGTGGTTGGGGAAAAAAACCGGCTAGCCGACAGATAGGTCGGCGTCGGATTTATCCATCCAGTGGGAAAAGAACACCGCCATCTCCCGATGAAAAACATGCACTGAACTTACGGCACTAATGACGTTCCGTGTTTATTCACCCAAAATCACTAATCAATCAAACTAATATTAACGTCACCCTCTCTTCCACGCGTGCCTATGCGCCGGCTCGAACCCTTGCTTCGCGATTCCACCACGCGCTGTACCGTCTTCGCCCCTCCCCCCGACCCAGCATTCCCCGCGACAGCCGACGCTTCGGCCGTCCTCGACCGACGATTATTTTTCCGGTGCAAGTTCTTTGTGGCAAGAGATTTGTGGGCGCGGCGGGCGGCAGGATGAGGGGCAGCAGGGCGGCAGGGCCGTGGGCGGAGTGGGCGTAGCCTGAAGGCGGCGGCGGCGGCGGCAGGAGCCCTGAGGATTTATGCCGCTTCTTACTCGGAGGTTTCGCCAATTTAAACTTGCCCCCGACGGGATATTTACCGAGCCTCGCTGCAAAATTCATAAAGTTACCGCGCGCCGCGAGGAGGCGGACAGGCGCGGCCGCGGGGGCGGGGCGGGGCGGGGCGGGGGCGGGGCGCAGGGCGCAGGGCGAAGGGCCGCGAAAGAGAAGCTCAGCGGCGCGGCGGTGCGAGGGCGGAGAGTTGCGAGCGACGGCTGAAGGTCTCTGTCGCGGCGAAATGCACTGCTGCCGCTGCCATTACGAGCGAGTGGGTTCTCGGGGGGTTGATACTGCTGGCTAGCGCCGTCTCCTTCATTGGGAATTTAAGATACACTGTCTTTACACAACTCTGTTTTCAGTTGCAGTATATTGAATTACGATAGTATTCAAGGCCTTTTACTTAAATTGTGTTTAGTAATTTGCAATGTTTCTCTGTAAGTTAAATATTATTAATAAAGTTGAAAATATTAACATTTTTGGAAACTAATTTTAATTATTCGTTCCAATACTGGGAATGTCTTCAGGGAAACATTCAGGGAACGTTTCACAGACAGATCACTCAGTAATCACAGATTTTTGTTATGTTCCATATTTGTGATGCAGATTTTGTTAACATCTATCCCACTTTTCGGAATATTGTTTTGCTGTCGGCCCGAAGGATCACGGGTTGAAATCTCGCCTCGCGAATGGATGTTTGTGTGTGCTCGTGTTGTCCTTATGTTTTCTTCCTATAGTTAAAACAATCACAGTGGTCGCTCTTTGACAAATTTGTTAAAAAAGACCTTAAAACAATTATCTAAGAGGTGCTTTTTAAATACAAGCTCTCATTTTACAAATACAAAATAATAGCATCTCTCTTTTGTTATAATTCAAATATTGCTGCATTAATTACAAATTATGAAATGCAATATCCTCATGTGTTTGTCTATGGTTAAAACAGTGCTGGAAAGATGCATTTTTCATTTTCTATGTTGTAATATTAATACGTGTTTACTAGATGTGAGTGAAGTAGCAGTTAAACCTGCCATAATTGTAAGAGACTGCATCTACTCGTCACTGGGGAAATCATAAAGAAAGTCCATCTCTCGGTCTCATTTTTAAATGACTTTGAAAAAACTGAACAATATGTGCCGTCTGAAAATATTATCTAGAACAATTAAAACCCATCTTCATGAATTAAATGGTGCTCTAATATCTGAAACCTCAAAGTCATGCCGATGGTTTCTTTCATTTTCGCTTCTTAGCGATAAACATCCTCTCGTCTTTTCGTGCAAGCACCCCTGGAAATATAAAGTTTATTCAAAACATTTTCAAGAAACTTAAGTAAAGTATTTTAAGGTAGCATGTTCTGCTTATAGAATGGAGG
The DNA here is from genome assembly GCA_031308135.1 of Acheta domesticus. NCBI lineage: Eukaryota > Metazoa > Arthropoda > Insecta > Orthoptera > Gryllidae > Acheta > Acheta domesticus. The sequence goes on along the minus strand of JAHLJT010009419.1, from coordinate 203,231,768 downwards.
CTATAAAATTGTCAAAGATAGAGAATTCGAAGAGAAAAATATGTTAGAAATGACAAAGATCATTTTCTGGTTGGCTTTACTAAAAATTATTACAATTTTCTGTAAAATTACACGAAGATATTAATAGTATAAGCTACATAATATGAAGCCCTTTTTTCATTCGTTGCACGTCAAGCTGCTGTAAATGTCATATTTTAGATAGACTGGTTCCGGGAACTGGAAACAAAACAAGTGAAAAGCAGTTGCCTTTTTTGAAGAGAATAAATTAGCATTCATTGTTCTGTTTTTTCTTCATAACTTATCCCGTCAATTATTATTCACTGCATTTCTTGCGGTTCCCGGTCTAGGCAAAAATAGAATTGTATCTTTCCTTTAAAATCGTCTCTGTTAGCAACGAAGAAATCCTCAGAATGGCGTAGTTTGCTTGTTGCGCTGAAGGGACTGTACGAGTATCATGTACAGCACATGTCTCTCTCATCGCCCAAGCGTGGGAATTGAACGAGGTACAGGCATGAAGACACTTAGCTACTTGAACAATCGATCCAAAATGCCAAATATATACATACATTTTTTGTGGACGAAGGTGCTTTCAAACTTTGTTAGCTCTGAACGAGCCAGTGGGCGTAATTTTTTAACATGCTTTAATTATGAAAGTTGCACAAACAGGAAGGTCTTTAGCAATCAAGTTACTTACTGTGGAAGTTTACGTAACAAGTACAATAAAATAACAAGTCAGTTTACATAAGGTTATTGTACACGTTTATATCTTTTAAGAACTGTATTACTTTAATAATTTCAATCATTAAGTAAGTTTTTAATATTATTAGACATAACATACTTTCTTCTCAGATGATTATATTTTGAGCATGTATTAGGGCATTGTGATGCAGTTAGAGTAATTTTACAATAATCACTTAATTTTAGTAGAAATTTCATTCTTAATTTGGAATGGCAAACGAGTGAGAGTCGTACTTTGTGGTTTGGGCTGTGCGTGAGCGGGCGGTGTGCGTGGCGTGCGCAGCTGCTGCCGGCGGCGGCGCTGCTGACGGCGGGCTTCCTGGGCTACGCGGGGGCGCTGGGCGACGCCCCGCAGAGCAGCCCGGGCGGCCGCGCCCTGCGCGCGCTCGCCGCCCTCGTCTTCGCCTTCTCCACCTACGTGGCGCTCGCCGTCGTCCTCACCATGATGGTCGGCTACAGGTGCGTGTTCCTCCCCCGCCACAGCGCTCGCTATTTACTTGATTCATTCATTATTTCGTGTTTCCCAGCGTCAACTGCTAAGGTCATTTGTCCCTAAAGTGGGGTACCTGTTGTTTTTTCGTCGGGAGGTGGCTGGAATCTTCTCTGACTTGATGGTGAGATCTAGAGTACGACGTACACGTCAGATAGCGGGATTTCCCCAACCAGGTATCTTTCAGCAATGTGAGAACGTCCCAGCCGGGACAAGCTCTAAGGTCTCGACTGGTCTACGACGTGTAATGAGGGATGAGCGTAGGGCAAGGAAGAGGAAGGAAAGATCGCGCGCGGTCTCAACTTCATTTCTTAGAGTACTTCTCCAGTATTCGTGGAATAATACCGAAGAAATGCTGAAATAAATAGTAAATGAGTCGTGAAGAAAATCATGTGATCTTGTTGCAGTGATGTATATTAATTTTGCATTTTTACAAATTATCGTTGACATCAATTACTTGTTTAAATTGTTTCTGAAGCAGGAGAAAACGAAGAAATGTACATCGTTTTTTCTACCACTTCTGTGAGTAATACTTAACAATCAGAATTATAAGCATTCTTTCACAAGAATTTTTTTTTCTCTGAGCTTCTCCGTTCTCCCAACTGCCAAGATACACTGTATACAAACATTTCCCAACTCCCCAAATTTCCTGTAATATATCTTTCCACTACACACACTGCTTCCCTAAAACTTTGCAGTACATTTAAAAGATCACCAATATCCATCTTCATTTTCCTTATCACCCTCGGAAGACCGACGAATCCATCCCCACTGAACACATTGCGTCTCCCCTCTGTTCATCACCATCATGCACGAAATGCACAAACCGTTCCCCTAGCTCGCCAACGATGTGCGTCACCGGCCGGAGACGGCCCTCCATTCGCCCCCTCCCCCTCCCTTCCCCACGTCGCACGCACAGCGCCGCGCCCAGATAAGCGCCTGCGTGCGCGAGGAGAACGCAACCCGCCCGTCCCAGGCCGGCGGCGCGGCGCGGCGGCGTTCCGTCGCAGATATACAAAGCGCTGCGGCACGCCGCGCCGCGCCGCGCCGCCCCGCCACGCCGCGCCCCGCCCCGCCCCGCCACGCCCCTCCCCCTCCCTCCCCTCTCCGCCCCGCCCCGCAACGCCCCGCCACGCCACGCCACGCCTCGCCACACGGGTTGCGTGAGATATCTGGCGAAGGGCGCCCGCTCTCCCCCCCCCCCCCCCACCTGCTGCATCGCGTGCTCTCCGCCGCCGCCGTCGCTCCCGCCGCTGCGTGTCCGATTGTTGAGACAGTCGAAAGCGCGTTGGGATCGTGCGTTCAGGAGGGAGGCCGTCACTGAAATCGCCGGCCGGCTGGGATCGATGATGCATTCTGAGGTACTTACCGTACGCGGAGCTCGATTGGTTAAACGGCGCTTCGTAGCTTGTTAGCGTCAGAGAAAAAAGAATGTCGTGTTATTTAGCACTCATTTTTTCCTTTGTTCTTTTACTAAAAGGTTAAAACGAGTATCAACGTGTATTTTTAAAACGCTTCCTCGATGATATTCATTTGTACTACAGTCGCAGAAATTTGTTAATTTCTCAAAGATATTAATATCATTGTGTCAACTGGAATGAAGAGATTTCAAATGAAAGGCTAAATTTCGAAACCATAAAAGTGCAATTACTTCAAAATTGAAATTTAAATTCCTTGGTTTGGTATCTAGCTAAACCCAACTCCGCAGTTTCACAACCAGTTAAGTCCTTTTGCTTTTCCTAAATGCTAAATGCTTTTTGCCTTCTTTAGGCGAAAATATAACAAAATATGCCTGTAATGAGGGTAGAAATGTTATTAAAATTAAAAATGAGTAATTGTACAAATCGGTAGTCACTATTTTAATGAATGCCATTGTTAATTTATTAATAAAAGGTTTTTAGCGTTTTTTGGGAATGCCCAAAAGTGATATAGTCTTCCGTAAGTATTTAGATTAAAAGTGAAATTATATAAAGTGATTGGCAAATTGGATCTCATCTACTCGTATCTACAATAATTGAGGATTTTGATAAAAATATTTTGATAAAATTGCAATTCCTCATGTGTTCAGCAATAATGGATGAAAGTGAAGGGACAGCCAGAAATTTTGAAGAATTTAAATGGCATATCGTTGAAAACAATTCATAAGAGTCGTGAACGCGATTTACTTTTTTAAACTTTTATTTTAGTTATAAAGTGAGGCGGTAAAATTCAAAAGCTTATAAATGACTCATATTTTTGTCTTAAGGTAAATAAATATAATAGTAATCTTTAATGGACATTTTCTCAACTTTACCTACATACTACTAGAATGTATACCAATATTGGTGAAATTATCTTTAAAAAGTCAGTTTTTTATGTCCATGTTAATTTTTTAATAAATCCATCAAAAACTCTTGAGTTTTCTATATAAACCTTCAGGTCGTTGACTTTTGCGTGTTTGCAGAGTTAATCTTTTAATGTCAAACATTGGCATTTAGTTCGCTATGGGAAGATCCATACTATGTATTCTAAATATTATGTTTTAATGTTCTTTTTTAATTCAGTATTTTTTACATAAAATTATGCAAAAGAAAAAAATATCCTTTCAAGAGTGATACGAATGTTATATGACGTGGACGGCACCTTCGGATTATACAACGCATAGACCTAACAATGATAATATAAAATTATTAATGAGCTTGCATGTCTATTAATTAAATTAATGCAGTGTGTATCGATATGACAGCAACCACGACTAAGTGTTAAACATTATTTCAGCCTACTATGAGGGTAACAAGCAAGCGTTGAATTCTCTATCGACATTTTCCCGTCCTACAGTTCGTCGGTCAATTGAACGATACGGCTTGATGGATGTTATGATGGCGGGACAGAAAAATTGGACAGGGTAATATCGATTTACACTTTCCCCGGCACGCCCGATCGTGGACCAATCGTCGATCTGCAACAGCATCCTTTGTCGAATGTCCAGCACGCATGAATACGCTCCCGTAATTGCCGAAAGCGAATAGCCGGCTCCGACCGCAGGTAGGGGGGATGGTCCGCGCAGAAGTGTATCGATTCCCGTTTTAATTCGATTGGAAAGGATTTATCAAGAGCCTCGGGGCCCTCTCGCCTTTTTGCTGTCCATACTCCCTTATTACGCCCTCTTAGCTGTCAAGCTGCAGTAACTCACGCGAAGTGGGCGGGAGTGGGGGGGAGCGAACGGCCCGCTCGCGTGCGGGGCTGGCGTGCCCGCAACCCCCAGGGGAGGGCTGCGGCACGCGGAAGCGGAGCGGCGCGGACAGACAGGGCTGCCACAACAACCCTTCGCCAGCCCGCAAACACAACGATCAGAATTCCTACCTGCCGCGGAGCTGCAACATGGCGCTGAGCAGTGGTGAATAAACGGAGTGAAAGGCGAGCTGAGTGGGAGACACAGAAGAGAGTAGGAGAGGGAGGAAGACCGAGCTAGAGGAAAATATATTCGTTAAGAGTTGCACAGAAATGTAAGGTGGGATACATCGTTTCTTTCGATTAAACATCATTTCCTATATTAATTCAGTAATGTAAGTACCTCTTGCGGCTCTAACTACGCAACCAATATTTATAAAAGATGTCTCTAAAGAAAGATAACGTAATGGAAACGTTACGAATGGCACTTTGACTTTAAAAATGTGAAGTATTTATTGAAAAAACACATTTAAATATTCACGGTGAATGCAACCCGCCACACTTGACAGCATTGTCAAAATCTATATAGTTATATAACTCCAAAACAAAACATTCTAGGGTTTTAATACTTGGATTTTTGAGGCAGGCCCCAAAGAAAAGTTCCTCACGCCATAATCTTTAGGATCCGATATTCTTGCTTGGAATATGCTTGCACTTTATATTACATTCTGCTGGTCCGGCGCTTCCCGATACTACCCCATCTGTTCAGAGACTTGCAGAATCTGCAACAGTATGTGAAGTTAAACTATTCACTTGATATTCTAGAACTAAATTACACAGATGGACCTCTCAGTTCGATAATAACGTTAAATAATATTCCAAAGAATGGGGTTGTGTTTACCCGATTCTGTATTTTCGCATGGACAACATTATGTAGATTTCTCGAGAATTAAACGCTTTTGTAATATTTTTGTGGCTATCAAGGAAATCAAAAAGCTAACTGACAAGGAAGATTGTATAATTACTTGAAATATTTTTGAGGAAGTGTGAATTGTTCGAAAACACGTCTATAATACTGAATAAACCTTTATTCAAAATTTGTTTCAGAAATAAATTTCATTGTTATTTTTATTTTAAATTCTATAAGCACATTGGAAGTTACCTTTTTAAATTGTTTAAACAAATCAACAAGTTTCGTTAACAACTCCTCTTAATATGGAAAAGGGAAATCCTCTCTTAATAGGAAAAAGAGTGGAATTTAACATGCAAGAGTTACGCTCGTACGGGTACGCTAGTATCAACATATTCCATAAATAAGGCAAAATATTATATAAAAATATAGATTTGAATGTTTGTTACCCAATAACTTTTGAATTACGGAACAATTGCCCTCAAATACTGCACAAATACCTTTGAAAATCCGAAAAAAAAACAAAAAGAAAAGGGTTCGTGGACTCAAAATGTTGTTACAGATACACCACACACACAGGAGGGGGCTTATGACTGGTGGAGATTGGTGGCGAGGGCAGGGTGAACGGACCTATAACAAAGAGGGCGAATATGAATGTGATAAATAAATATCTGGGAAACGCCGCATTAATAGCTAGTTTGGTCATTAAAATGCTCAGAAATATAATTAATTTATTTCCTGGGCTATGTAAATCCTGACTCGTACGATACGTACTTCCTGAAAATACATACTAACTTAATCTCATTTAGAAATAAAACTTAACGACCATAATGATTGAATTCTGAATACAATAAGAAGCGTTCTTTATATAAATGAAAATAAAATGTTGTGATTTTTGCAATATTTGATAATCAAATACACTGTAGAAGTCAATAGTGACTTCTCAATTCAATTCTCCCCAGCCACGGTTAACTCCACCTCTTTAGCAGTACGGATTGGAGTAGCGTTTGAGTAGCTCGGTCCTGTCGCTGTCTTTTCTCGCGCACTGCTGTGTTACTTTCACAATGTTTATCACTTCGGAATGTAATGTACACTCGCCGGTGTGACTGTTACACATTGCGACTCTTGAATTTCGCATCGAGCCAAAAAGCAATGTCTACACTACCCGCCTCGTAATCTCACCAGCGGAGTACAGTGAAGATAACAATGCAGGTTTTCCACCGGCGCGTGTTACTGATTTTGTTTCACTGACTCCCTTCCCTTCACTTAAAGTCAGCACTCTCGCCGTGGCACTTGACCTGTTTGCCTTTATTTTGTTATTTCAAATCCATTTTTAATTTCTTTCTTCTAACACTTTTCAATCCTCGTTTACTGCGTACTTATGTAGTTACGAAAAAGCACTGTAAAGCTACAGCCGAAAATTTCAATTTTTCGTCATAAAAGCAGTTCTAGGGCTCTGATATCGAGAAAGCGCCTATATGTAGCAAATTATTTCCTCTAATACGTTGTGTAGTCAGAATCAAATTTTGCGGGGCCCTTCATTCCGAAAAATTGGTTTAAGGCAAACCGTCTGCCTTTTAATCTGACCACAATATTTTGAATTTTTTTTCATAAATGTCTCCAAATTTTAATGATTAATTTTTTCTGGGATAGACTGGGAGGATTGGACGTGGAATGAAGAAATGTAAAAAAGAAAGAAACAGTAGAAAAATTACTGAAACGTACTTTACCGTTCGTTTCTTATAAATTATTTACTTTAAATTAAAAAGTAATAGAATATTATATAATTTAATAAGTAATTTTCTTGTGAATGAAACTGGAAAGAGAGTTTTGTACATGTCTGACGTAGGTGTGTAAGACAAATAACTTGAGGAATAGAGTAAGTAATGTTGAGAACACTTTTGGTAGAGTCGTTGCTCTTGGAATGTGTAATGGAAAGAAAAAACAGAAGTGAAAAAGTATCTTGAAGGAGATGATACATTTCCATGCATTTGGATTAAGAGAAATGCCGAACAAGCAGCAATTAATATAAATTCTGCTAAATTTAATATGCAAAAATTTGAACGCTTTAAAGAAATGATAAAAGAATAGGAAATTATAACACAGACCAGTTCGTAATTAGCGACCATTCAAATATATTACACATATTCAGATTTATTCATCGTGTCGTTTTTTTCAAGCGGCTACGTTTTCATTTGCTTTGTGAATATAAACACGTTTATTACAATTTACTTTCGTTTCAAACGAGTGATCAGTAACTAAATAATGTTTATAAAATGTTAATGTAGTGTAATTGTATTGCGTAATAAGCACGTTTTCAAAGCGAAATTGTAAAATTTTTATTCGTAATGAAATTGCTTACAAATCCATTAACATGAATTGAATATTTTTACATCCCATTTCCACCTACAGGTATTGCATAAAACTGCGAGGATAAACCTTTAAAATGTTTCTTTCTTTCTGTCCTTTCTGTCTATTCTTTCTTTCTTTTTTACTTTTCCCGTATACGTACGTATACACGGAGTGATATACGTAGTATAGGGAAAGTTATGTAATGCTGCGCGAAAAAATGGCCAATTTTCGGCGGAAAAAAATTAATTGCCGGGCCGTGAAAACGAATAAGTGGATAAAACCAGTTGCTAAATTAAGAACAAAAATTCCTCTATCTCGTGGTGTGGTCAAAATCCATGATTTGTTGCTTCTTTATACTTAAAAATCGATTGACGGCATTCCGTCCGTCTGTCCGTCTGTGGTCAACGCTAGCGCCTAAACCGTTCGGTCGATTTTCTTCAAAATTGATATTCCCCAGTCGATCTGATTCTAGTCGAAGCTTTGTAATTTTGAAAAAGATTCTTTAAAATTTGGGGCTACTTTATATCCCCCCGGGGATTTTCACATTTTCTCAAAAACGGCTCCAAATTTTTTCTTAAATTTCTTGTATGAATAGAGGAAAATACACCTTTTAACATGGCATAGGTCCGATTTTCACGTACAGCTCTGAATTTTCGAAAATTGTGAAAGTTTGAATTTTTTCGGCGTCTTTCTCCAACTACAAAATTGAAGATAGAGATTTTTTTCTTCAAATAAAATTTGTTCTGCATATTGAGTTCTTTAATAAAGGTCATGTAAATATTTTTCACAATTTTGGTAGTTTTCGTGCAATATTGCGTGCAATATGTGCAATTTTAAAAAATTACAAAAACAAAATTTTCTCAAAAACGGCTCCAAATTTTTTCTTTAAACTTTTGATAGGGATAGTGGTAAATGTACTCTATCAATGACATAAAAGCCATTTTGGTCTATCGGTTGGTTTTATCAAAAATTACAAAAATGTAAATTTTTTACTTTTCTCTCACGTCGTTAATATTTACATTATCGGCGATTTTTTTACATTATTATATTTACGAGTATATATGCTTTAAATAATGTCAAGTAAAGTTTCTCGAAAACACTACCGTTTTCTGTGAAAAGTAGCTCAAATTTCGGCATTTTCAGAAATGCTCAAACGTCATTTTTCGTATATGGCTGCAATTTTTTTCTTGAAACATTTGTAACGGATAGTGCTAATTACATTCATTAGTATAGCGTGAAGTTTTATTTTGAGTTTTTTTTGTTTTTTTCAAAAATTATATAAATGTAAATTTTTTGAAAGATCTCTCACATCTTTAATATGCACATTATCCGCAATTTGTAAAGATGATTATATTTGTGAATGTAAGTGCTTCAAATAACTTCAAATAAAGTATTTTGAAAACTCAAAAATTTCCTGTGAAAATGAGCTTCAAATTTCGCATTTTTAGTAGTGCTAAAACGCCATTTTCTCTTAAACGGCACATAATTTTTAAAAGAAAATTGCCCTTTACGGCTAGGTTTTGTATTCTTTAATATTCTAAAATTAATGTTTCTGTTCTACCAATAGGAAACCGAAAAATTAAGAAAAAGACAAAAAAAAGTACTTTTGGCGATGATAGATGGTAGCTGGCAAGAAAGAGTATGTGGCAATTCCGAATAGCTAGCGAAGACCCAGGAAAATAGAAAACTAATACGGGAAAGTCTGTGCCATTCTGTAGCACCACTAGTTTTTTTTATTCTTTTCTTTTTATTCTTCTTTTCTTTTTATTCTTTCTTTTCTTTTATTCTTTCTTTTCTTTTTTATTTCCTATTCTTTATTCTTCTTTTCTTTTTTATTTCCTATTCTTTTTCTTCTTTTCTTTTCTGTCTTTTATTTCTTTTCCATCTCAAGAAATGCTTTATTGAAGCAAATCATATTACAATCTTATTGAAAATATACATATATAATCAGGACGTGACATTGTGTTGACAAGTACATAACTAATTTTAGATGGCTGACACGTCGAGCTATCTATACTGAAAGTTTCCAACATACTATGTGTTGTTCCTCCTGAGAGATGCTCTTTTTCATATTTATTTTTATAACTGTTGGGCAAATGTAGCAACATGACGATTGCACAAGTTTAGTGCTGTATCCAAGATTGAGTAGATGGAAATAGAGTAACAAAAATATTCCGACGATTTTCCGTTCTTTACAGGCCCCATACTCGCTCGGTCAGAGAACGACTCACGTAATGGATAAAATGTTTGAGACTGTTGTAATGCTGGTCTCTGATGCTAGTTATAGAGGTAAAAATATAGTTTCTAATCCGTTTCAAACCAAAATAAAAATCAACACAAAATACCCCCCCCCCCGTTTTGGGGGGTCAGAAAGTGACAAGCATCCAGAGACCTGTGCACCAAAGAAAAACATTGATCATCAGAATTAGGGCTCGAACGTTTAGATAAATACATATTTTACTTTCTCATCTTACGAAATACTTCGTAAGAAAAAGTTACGTTAACGTGCGCCGGAAAACGGTGATTTTTCTCTCTTAATCTTGAGCATTGGAAGTTAAATGGAAACTTCAAGTAGCGTTCCATTGTTTCCATGTATCACATTGCATATCATTGCATGCACTAAAAATAAAATTTGATTAAGTTGAATAAAAGTAGATGATTCGACGAAACAAATATTATTACATGTTTTGCCAAAGTTTATGTGAATAAATGAATATTTGGAATATTTTAAGGGTAATTATTTAGAGGTTTTGGATATATTGTGAAAGACGTGCCAGTTCATTGGAATGCAATAGTTAGGTTCCAGATCACTTGTAACTGTGGGACCCTCCCCGGATTGAGTGAAGTGAGTTTGGTTCACGACCTGTCAAAACGTCCGAGGGCCATTTCTAACACTAGTGTCGATTCAGACAATTAAACAGAAATTCCTGGCATGTACTAATAAAAATGAAGGCTTTCATGTGTTGCATAAAATTTCACTTACATTTAATAGGAACATTGTAAACGTCTCTGAACTTCTAAAAACTGTGAATACTGGTGATATTGCATATTACATACACAGAAGATTGACAACTTGTTATGTTGAACATTCATTTTCAAAATACAAGTTACTGTTCTGTGATGATCATCACAGATTAAAGATAGAGAATTGAGATTCAACCTTTGTCGTCCATTCCTGCAGCTCTTCGTTCTCTGATTAGTTACTGAAAACTAGATGAGAAATTTTGCAGTTTTTGCAAAATTTTGAATCATTTGTTCTTCTTTAAGCAACAAGTATATTTTAGCACAATAATCCTAGCCGTTCCAATTAGAATGAAAATTTAATGTCTTATATTTCGGTTGTTTTAGTAGGGTAATCAGTAAATATTTTCAGCCTTTTAAGACCGTGTTATGTTTTTAAGCACGTAAAAAATAAAGACCTAAAATTCCGAGCCTTAATAATCATCATCGTAGCATAATAACCACTACCACAATGGTACAGAGGGAACAGCGTTGACTCTGTGCAGGATGTGCTCTGAACAGGATCGGCGACATATATCTCTATTTGAAACTCTACAATAACGGATTTTTTTCACTACTTAGATGACAGATTATAATTCATCCACAGAATGAGGAGAATTCTAGCAACCGGCTTCTCTGATTTGTAAGTTCCGGTGGCTTCTTCGATCAACACCATACGAATGCCGGAGCAATACCTTAACAAACGGGCCATGGACCGCGCGTGGTCTTTCCTTTTTTATTCTTGTTTCCTCCTCCCATGCTTGTCCTCTCCACTCGCCTTACACCGGCTGAGGTGGTTCATTTCATCAACTGATGCCACTGGGTGCCTCTGAAGTGTGTCTGACCAGAGGTATTGTGGTTTCAGTCCCGACGGTGGCAGGACTTTCGTCACCAGCTACAAAACTAGGTCGAAAGTATGCACAGTCTGGGGGAGAATCCTAGCGGCCGTCTGCTCGGATCGGTAGTTTTCCGTCGTTTCTTCGATCAGCACCAGGCAAATGGCGCAGTAGTACCCTAACAAATTGGCCACGGACCACGCGCGATACTTACTTCCTCTTCCTCAACCTATCCGCATCCCCTACTTACACTCATATTTTCACGCACTACACTACCCATATGTTGAGCGACCTGTCTGCAGCTGAAACCGTTCCCGAACTTGAAATGGAACCTTGAGGGTTCATCCCCACCACACACACACACACACACCCACACACACACACACACACACACACAGGCACACACACAGACATACACACAGACACACACACAGACACACACAGACACACACACAGACACACACACACAGACACACACACAGACACACACACACAGACACCCACACACAGACACCCACACACAGACACCCACACACAGACACCCACACACAGACACCCACACACAGACACCCACACACAGACACCCACACACAGACACCCACACACAGACACCCACACACAGACACCCACAGACACAGACACACACACAGACACAGACACACACACAGACACAGACACACACACAGACACAGACACACACACAGACACAGACACACACACAGACACAGACACACACACAGACACAGACACACACACAGACACAGACACACACACAGACACAGACACACACACAGACACAGACACACACACAGACACAGACACACACACAGACACAGACACACACACAGACACACACACAGACACAGACACACACACAGACACACACACAGACACAGACACACACACAGACACAGACACACACACAGACACAGACACACACACAGACACAGACACACACACAGACACAGACACACACACAGACACAGACACACACACAGACACAGACACACACACAGACACAGACACACACACAGACACAGACACACACACAGACACAGACACACACAGACACAGACACACACACAGACACAGACACACACACAGACACAAGACACACACACAGACACAGACACACACACAGACACAGACACACACACAGACACAGACACACACACAGACACAGACACACACACAGACACAGACACACACACAGACACAGACACACACACAGACACAGACACACACACAGACACAGACACACACACAGACACAGACACACACACAGACACACACACAGACACAGACACACACACAGACACAGACACACACACAGACACAGACACACACACACAGACACACACACAGACACAGACACACACACAGACACAGACACCACACACAGACACAGACACACACACAGACACAGACACACACACAGACACAGACACACACACAGAGACACAGACACACACACAGGCACACACACACACAGACACACACACACACAGACACACACACACACAGACACACACACACAGACACACACACACACAGACACACATACAGACAAAAACACACAGACACACATACAGACAAAAACACACAGACACACATACAGACAAAAACACACAGACACGCATACAGACAAAAACACACAGACACGCATACAGACAAAAACACACAGACACGCATACAGACACACACACACACACACACACTTAGCCAACGTGTAAGTCGGCGCCGGAACACTTTCCAGCGAAGGAGGATCAGCGCCATCTCGGATATAAATGTCCTAGATTTACGGGACCAAATTAAGTACATGACACGTCCGGAAATCATAAATACTCACTCACTCACTCACGCGTAAAAAGTCCGGCTTAAGTGACTCAGGGCATGAACTGATGTCACTGTAGTGCCTCTGTCCGAGAGTACCTAGGATTTCATTCAGTCCCGACGGTGGAGGGATTTTTATCACCAACCACATGACTAGGTATAATTCAGCCGCAGTCTGGACAATATTTCTAGCAGCTCTGATTCGTACTTTTCCTGGTTTATCCTATCAACACCAGGCGAATGCCGGAACAACACTCTAACGAGCAGGCCACCGACCTCGCGGAATCTTTCCTTCCTCTTCCTTGTCCTATTCCCACCCCTATCTTACACAAACGTACAATTACATACACGACTTCAAGCACACTTGCTTGCACGGGAAACCTGTCTGGAGCTTAGTGCTTGTCCCGGTTTTGGTGGAAGCTTGCAGGTGGGAGATATCTGGTTGAGGAAAACCGCGCAAGCCGATGTGTGGCTCGGCACAGGATCTCGTCGTCCAGCAAAGGATGTTGACTGCTACCTCACGCGATTCAAACATGTACTACACTTTCTATGACCTTAGCAGTTGACGCTGAGTCACTACATCAATCAATCAATCCATAAAAAGTCGCATTTCGAAAAAAGTTATTTAACTTGGCACCCTTGGCTCGAAGAACTAACAGAATCCAGATACAGAGAGGAACACAATCCTTAACGATTCTCACCCAATAGCCCCACCAGGCAGCATTGAGGAGTTCAGGATAACAATCCAAGGCATTACAGAGATTTATATTAATATTGGAGTTGAGTAGGTAGGTCAGGGGTCCTCAAACTACGGCCCGCGGGCTACATGCGGCCCGCCGAGGACGTTTATACGGCCCGCCGGGTTTTTATAGTTTAAACAATTTTTTTCTTAAAATTGGCACATTTTTTTATTATGTGTCTAGGAATGGCAAAAAAATCGATGGTTTTAAAACAACGATGTTTTCCACCCGAAACATTCATATTTTGCTTTCCATGTTTTCTCCACATAGATATTTGTTTTTGCTAAAACAATCGGTGATTTTTTAAAAATTGTTTTTAATAAAGCAATATCAATGATTTGCGTTATCCTCTTTACCACGCTGTACATTTCGCCAGCGCAATCTGAGGAAGTTTGGGATCTGCTCGCGTTATGACTTTATGTTATCAGCAGGCCTGTCATTGCCTGAACTCTGCCTCTCAAGGCCTGTCTTCACGATGGAATATGTCACGGTACCTCGAGTCTTTCTCAGTCACGCCGCTAGATATGCCATGATCGCGACCGTATCAGGTAGTGCTTGCGACCATGCGACATCTAGCGGCAGGACCGAGAAAGACGCGAAATGCCGTGTGATCATCGTAAGGGACTTGAGAGGCAGAGTTAGAAAAATCGCACTATATAATCCGACGGGCTGAGGGACAGTGAAGTGTCCCCCTGTTGAGGACCCCTGAGGTGTAGGTGGTTGAGTGAAAGGGCGCGGCGCGTTGCAGGGGCCTGGAGTGGTCGGAGGTGCCGCTGCTGCGCGCCTTCGAGCTGCGCGACGTGGACTGGGCGCGCCTCGTCATGGCCGTGCTCTCCGTGCTGGGGCTGGCGCTGGCGCTGCTGGAGCTGGCCGCCCCCGCCCACGCCGCCCTCGTCGCCCTCGCAGGTACGCACCCTCCTCCCCGCATACACACTCACACTCTCCCCCCCCACACACTTACCTCCCCCTCTCCACACACATACATTAGCTCTCATCTCACACACACATACCTACCCCTCCCCCCCACACACACATTAGCTCTCACCTCACACACACACACACACACACAGGTCCACCCATCCAGACACCCACACACGCATCCATTCACTCATCTACACCCATACACTCACCTCACACTTTCATCTTTTACACACTGGTCCATCTACACACACACACCTCCATGTATATACATTTGTCCATCTACACACACACACACACAGTCACTTTAAACATCTCTGCCTCTGCTGCTGCTGCTGCTACATATAGTAAACCCTCTTTTATGCGATCACTCATGATTCCGAAGAATAATGTTGACGGAAGCTGAATGTTGTCAAAGAATAGCAACTTCTATTGATTTTCTGGGGAAATTAACGTGGCGTGTATTAATTGTATTCTCAAGATAATGTAGAGAGTGTATTATCATTTAATTGCAGGCAAACTTTTCTAATAATGATCCAGTCTAGCAGGAATTGTTCCTTTGTTTAGTGTTATTAGTTTTCTGTCATTTTGAAAATTTTATAGAAACTGTTTTCGTTAGAAGTCCGCTTCTATGCGTATATTACCAATTAATAAAGTTCCTTCACAACAATGTGCGGAACTATTCTCAACCTTTACTTTGCAATTAGTTCAAAAAGTCTTTTTGGATTTGAAAAACTGTTTACTGTTTTAGTTAACGTACAGAGAATAATTAGAAAAGAAATACACAGATGAGATCATATCAAAAACAAATCAAATTTGTTGACCATTTCCTCAAAGCTTTGACTATCCTTCTCGTGTTTGTTCATTTATTTTCCGCAGCTTCACTTCCCGAAAATCAACAGCAGCTTTTAAAGAAAAAAATGAAATAATGATTGACTAATATATGTGGAAGGAAATCTACATAAATGTATTCACATTTTCCTGCTGTCATCATATCACATTGTCTAATTGTGTCGATCAATCATCGTCTCTAATTGTACGTCATAAAATATGAGACGCTCAGCAATATCAGTCACATTAAATAACATTTTGGCACACATTCGCAACGTGTTACGAACAGATTAAGTCATCTTCTTTTGTGTTGTATTCAAATTTTAACTCAAGTATTAATTTTAAATCAATTTTTAAACTATATATGGTTACTTGTATGTGGCCAGTTCAAAGTTTTAAAAATATTCCAGAACAAATCAAAAACTTACATAATTTGTGATACCAACTGTCTATTAAAAAATGAAGTGGAAAGGTGCAAATATTCATAGATATACAACAGATGTAAAAATTATACATTTAAAACTACATTATAACTTAATACTCATGTAAAGTCTATATTTTTTACTTTTGAATTATTGAAGAACGGGAAAATTGTATATCCGACCCCAATATTTGATTTTTCTTGTGGAATACAAGTACATATCCTATAGACTTCACTTTACATGTGCAATAGTTGTACATATGCAAAAATATTTATTGGTTCTGAGCATGTGCGCAACTAGAGGATGTTGAAATATTTCTGACGAAGTTATCATGAATTCATGAATGTAGAGGCACGTGGATGAATATAAGTTAATGAATCAACTAACAGATAAATGTCACTGTAAATTCAGATACATAATCAGCATTTGTTCTGCGTGATTGGCCTTCACTTCACGTTGTAGACTCTTTTTATACTGCGACACAACATAATGTACTTCCCGTTTATTATGCGTTATTTGTGAACTGTGATTATATATAAAAAGGGACGTTATCCATTCCAAATTTAATTACAAAAGTGCATTTACTAGAAAATGTTTGTATTTTTCGTTTTAGCACTTCCCAAAATGGTAAAAGTAGATTGCAGTCTGGTCGTCTAACGATATTTCTCCACTTTGCTTTTGACAGGCAGAGCTTTGTTCGTCGCAGAAACGTCCTTCACTGTGCAATTATTCCTCGTTCTTGTCTTGCGTGCCGACCTGTCAAGACGGAGTGCGTAATGAACATTTGTCTGCCCGTCCTTTGCGCCTACGCCCGAAAGGCCTTGACCTCGACGGTCCTCCGACAGGCGGAAGCCATTTCACTGTACTGCAAGCAAATTGAAAACAACGTGTACTGTTCACTGCTAAAACTCTTGAGAAATCGCTCGCTTTGCTATACTAGTGATCCCGTAGAATACTGTATTTCTGACAAATATAAGATAAAAATTCGAAATATAAGGTTTAAATAAAAATGCAATAACAATGCAATGATATGTCATTATTTATTGTGGAAAATAATTTCTATCTTCACTAATCAAGTCATTCGGTTTTTAAATAGATCGAAATTAATTCCAGAATATTCAACATTTGTATATTTATAAACATGTTCCATAACAATTCAACACAATAATCACACAAAAAATCTCAAAAATGTTAAAGGATACTTCACGTCGTCCTACAAATAAAAAAATTGATAGTAAATGATTGTATAGTAATTAAGATAAATCTAAGCATAAAACAATCGACATCTCTTATTTCTGGAATACATCATTGAAAACGATTCAAAATTCGATATCCGAAAACTGGAAAGTTCGCTGGTTTTTCGTTCTTGGAATTTGCACGTACATTCTTGCATTATTTGAAACTTTTGCAATTTTCGAGACTTCTGAGAGTTCAATGAAAATGGCACTCGCGCCCCCTTTTTTATAAGCACAATTCACTCTATTCCAGAAAAAACTTAAAGAAAAATTTGGAGATGTATTTGAGAAAATATTTTTAATTGCTTTCATTTGAAACAAATATTAATCGTAAACTACTCTTATTTTCAAGAAATCATACCAGACCATATTTAAATATTTATTTTCCGTTTTAGAACAGATGTAATGAATGAAAAGAATATAATCAGTAGTGTAGGTTTGCAATGTTATTTATGTGAATTTTTTGTAACGGAATTCACCGAAAGTTATAACGCCATGATTTTTACAAACCTACTTTGCTCGAACCGAGAAAAAAATAGAATGTTGGCCACTACGAGAAAATTTTGGAATTGTTGTTACGACTTCACGTAAAGTATCTCTAAAAGCAGAATACCGATTTTCGAAAAAAAATCGACTGAACGTTTCTAATAATGATTCAGTCTAGCAGGAAATGTCCATTGTTTAGTGTTTCTAGTATGATTATTTTTACGTACGGAGAATACCAAACGTTTGCGATTATCAATTCGAGGCATACCAGATTCTTCTAGCATAGAGACTCCGATTTAGAATAAAGGAAAAACGGATAATTTACCACGGTAGTTAACAAATCATCGTACACCGTCATCGTGATACTTTTCGTTAAAAATTGCCAACTTACGCCACTTTCAAAATGATTCTCAACACTTCTTGCTCTCCATGCAACATGGCGGCCTGCGACTGTCTAGGTATTCAAACGAAGTGCCCATGTTATGGTCATGTGGTTCGTAACGCAAACTGGGGTTGCGCAGAAAGAATAAAAATCGGTGCGCCGGAGTAGCTCACACATGTCTTTCCACCACGGGTAGACATAAGTGAAATAGCCCTAGGTTTTGTTCCTCTGGAGGTCGCATTGTGAGTGCTTGGCATGTGGCCTTTTTTTCAATTACCCCTCTCCAGTTTCCCTGGAGAGGCGGGCATTTATTCATCAATTTGGGTAAATGATGGGTTGCTGCCGATTAGCCTTAAGCAGCGGAGTGAGGGCTTCACTTAAATAAACTATGACTACCTATCTTAAAAACTAATACATGGCCCCTTCGGGCATTTTCTAGTTTTATTATAATAGTTATTAATGGTTTGTTCTGAATGTTCTTTATAATGTTCTTTCTTCGTCATTTTTCATGTTCATTCACACAAGATGAATCTATATTTACAACACATTCATTCACACAACACAGTACTTCACTATTTACACTTTTTTTTTCGATTTCCCCCCCTCCAGTTGCTCTGGTTGGGCGGGAATTTATTCAATGACGGGATACATTTATTCTACAGCCGATTAGGCTTCATGGAGATCATGAGGGCTATATCTTAAATATACTACCTTAAAACTAACTTATTACTAACTTAAAACTATGGCTGGCCTCTTTGGGCTTAGCCTAGTTTTATTTACAGTTTTTTAGAGTGCGATTTTTAAGTTCTTTAAAATCTTCTTTTTTCTTTCTTGTTTCATTCACTCTCTCAGTCATTCGCATAACTATATTTACAACTCATTCTCTCACACATTCATTCTCGCATTCATACACACTAATCACTACACCAATTTATACTACGTGCGTGTACTATTTACATTACGCACTGTGGCGTGTGGGCGGTGCGCAGGGGAGCAGTGGCGCCTGCTGCCGCGCGGGCTGTCCCGCGAGAGCGCGCTGACGGGCGCGCCGGCCGCCGCGTGCGCCGCCGCGGGCGCCGCCGCCGCCGCGCTGGCGCTGCTGTGCCCGCTGCGGCCGCTGCTTCGCCTGGGCGCCGCCGGGGCGCTGCTGGAGCGCGCGGCCGCGGGCGGCGCGCTGCTGCTGCGCCGCTTCCGGCCCGAGGCGCGCGCCGCCGACGCCGCCGACGGCGGCCCGCGCTACCGCCGCCTCGGCCGCACCCCCGGCGCCACCGCCACCGCCCCCGCGCCGCCCGGCTGCCCGCGCTGCGAGGCCGACGACGAAGACGGCGACGACGCCGAGATGCCCCGCAGGCACCGCCTCACCGTGCGATGCCTCAAGTCCGGGCTGGGCTTCCTGCCCGCCGCGCTGCGCCAGGCGCGCCCGCAGCACTACTACACCAGGTACACGCGCTCTCCTTCTTCTTCTTCTTGCTCATCTTCCACCTCCTCCTGTTTCTTTTCCTTCTTTCTGTCTCTTACTTTTCATCCAATTTCTCCCTTCTCGCCTTTCTTCTTCGTCTTCTTCCGCTTCCCTGTGCTCCTCTTCTTGCCCTTTTTCTACCTCCCTTTTATTATTATTTTTTCTCTATCTCTTTCTAACCGTCCCATTTATTATTTCGATCCTCTTTTTCTTCTTTCTCCTCTTTCATTTATTCTTCCTCCTCTTTCATTTATTCTTCCTCCTCTTTCATTTATTCTTCCTCATCTTTCATTTATTCTTCCTCCTCGTCTTTCATTTATTCTTCCTCTTCCTCTTTTACCTTTCCCTCCTCTTTCATTTATTCTTCCTCCTCCTCTTTCACCTCCTCTCTTCCTCCTCATCTTTCACCTCTTCTCCTGCCCTTCCCCCTCATTTCTCTTCTTCCTCTACTTCTTACTCTCTTCCTTCTGAACTTTATTGTTCTCCTCTAAATCTTCCTCCTTTCCTATTTTTCTTCCTCCTCTCTATTTCCCCCCTCTCTGTCGGCTGTTTCGTCCGATTCCTTTGATCCATTAAGAAAATGCTGAGATAGTCTCTTTCTTTGCTTCTGAATTCTAAATGAAGCGTTTCTTCTCTCTAAACGTGACATAAAGTTTTGACGTTAAATAAATGTTTTCCCTCACTCATGAAACCTGATCCATTGGGAGATATTTGACTGAATTTTTGCTTTCTACAACAAGTGATCACTAGCTTCTCATAAACGAAAATATTTATTCCGAAAAGTGTGAAAGAAAGAGAAACTGTTGGATTTGTAATTACTGTACTGAAGAGGCGCACAGTATAAAAATACATTCCAGAACATTCTATTGAGTGCGACATTACAAAAGACATTTACGTATATGAATATTTTAGTAAATTTAAAAAACGATGGAAGGAAAATACTTTCATGGCAGTTCTGTAAAGTAGAAAAGCAGGATGTATGTAAACCATCTTATGATGAGACAGTCACAAAGATGCTAGCATTAGTTCCCTGATAATTATATGCACACAGGGCACGAAAAGAAGAAATGTGTCTAGCAAAGTTTCAGTGAGAAAAATTTTGAATCACATCTCAGACCACAATGAATCAATATTTGCCAAAAAATCACATATTCATGTTGGTTTTGTTTGTAGCTTCTTCCCGTATAAGTGCGCTGTGGAGTAGGATATTCAGACAAAAGCCTCAGTCGCTAAAGCTGGGAATTAGTATTATTTGAGAAAAAGTGTGAAGAGTTGAGCGAATCTTCTAAATGTAACAAAAACTCAGATTTTAAAATTATTTTTAATCGACCATGCAGAACATGCTTAACACGTAGTGTCTACATGTTCATAAGTATTATGTTCAAACAAACATATTTTTTTGTAAATCATACTTTTACTGTATTGCAATTCAGTTTTCAATAAAGACGAAATATGAAACAGATAATTCAAAAAAATAACAATGTACGACATGGATTGATTTTAGCACTTTCTTCCCAGTTATTCATTGAAAAGTTTGTTGTGGGAATATGATCGCCATATTTTGTGACAAGAAGTAAAGAAAATAATTCTGACATCATTTCATCTTAATCTATACAATTAACGGCCTATACAATATGTATCCAGTTATGCCAATGTCGAATTCACTGAGCCTGATCTTCTTGAGTATTTACCCAAATATAATTTGTTGGAAACTGTGATTAAAAAATGTGATTTCATCCACCCTACTCATCATATTTGCCCTTTTCTTCAGGTCAGTTATCTGATTGAAAAATTAAATATAATTTCAAAATTAAATCATTTATGACTGCCATTGTTCTCTTAGCAGTTGCACGTACATAATTAACTTTCTGCGAGTTACAGAGAGATTTATGACCCTAAATTATATAAAATTGTTTTGATAGTGGGGGACTCCACAATTTTACGAGTCAAACATAAAACAACACTTTAAATACGTGCAATTTATGAAATGTAAAAAGTGTGGAAATTTATAAACCCTAAGGTACAAGAAGCCTAGAAAGTATTGTTAAGTAAAAATTAACATTGGCCAATTTTGTTTATGTTGGTTGAAATCACTAAGCACACAGGTGAACGCAAGATAATTGTATCATTTGAGACAGAAACTACTACTTATCATTTGAAATGACAATTTGGTAGTGAATCAAATTGTCACGATTACTACGGTTGTGAGTGAGTGATTGAAACTTTTTGTGTGTGTCGCTTTCTTTTAGTAAGTCTGATTAGTTGTTTCATTTCGAGGAAGAAGAAACCCACTTTTCTAGATCGTATCTTTATAATTTTTTAAACATTTTGAATCTTGAAAAATACCTCACCTCTGGTATTGATAAAACATGTTACAAAATGTTTGATTTTATGTAGAAATCATTTCGAGAATATTTGTTTTTTGCGCTTCTGTTCAGGATTCACATACCAGGTTTGTAATTTACAGAATAATTCGAGTTCATTTAATTAAGAATCGAAAATGAAACTCAAAAAACCCATGATGCTGTGTCAGAGCAGTTTTAAATAATTTGTTAGCAATGTTTTCTTATGTTTGTATGTTTGTACATTAAATTACAAAACCATGGATCCCGTCTCATTAGCTCTTATATTTTTATTAAGTTCTTTAATCTGAGAATGCTCAACATTTAAGCGGTGTTATAGTTCTTGTTCCAATGCTCGGTTGAGGTTTTTGTTTTTTGAAGATCAATTAAATGCAAAAAACTTATTTCCAAGCTTTTCAGTGTAAAATGAAAGAGAATATAAATATTTCATCAAAACAGAAACAGTAATAGTGTCCGTGCAGATTTTCCAGAACTTGTTTGTTTTCACACTATCTCAGAGATACACTTCTCCTCTCGAATATATTTCTAGTTCAAAAGTTAGTCTTGGTTTGATTGTAACGAGAAGCGATGGAAGCTGTTCTTTTTTTATTTCATCACTGCATTGTTTATAGTGAAATCCTGATTTCTTTAACCTTTCTTTTCAAAATGGTCTACACCGAATAGCACACGCTGGAAGCAATGTTACGTGGCAAAGTGTTTATTGAGTAAACTCTGTTGCAATATTAACGTTGATGGTGGTAGTCCTAATTGTCCCTTTGCTTATACATTTATTTTCATGTGAGGCAATTCTTTGACTGTATTGGGTGATATTAAACATGGAAAATATTTAGAAATTGTGAAAAATACCGTGTTTTAAAAGAAATATCAAAAGTATTATTTATTTTCCCATTTACATCAAAATATGCATTGCAAAACATGCATCTCTAAAAATTTCACCTTTTATAAATATTCAAATGGATTAAAATTACTTGCCCTCTCTATATAATCATGAAATTTAATTTTAAGTTCGTATATCTTGAAAATAAAATTGTTAATTTCTCCCTGACGTGATAATCCCCATTATTTTCTGAGCGTGAGCTGATAATAAAAATGTGTGGTGAATTTCAAGTGTTACCTACCGCCGTCATGAATATACATCTAGCTTTCTTGAAGGGAACGCATTTCATTATCGCATAGTTGATAAAATGGGCATACATTAACTCTCTACATAATTCAAAATGGGTTATTTTAAAATATGTCATTTTACTACACACTTGTGGTACTTGAAAATCACGATGGAAATGCAGAAGGGTAAAATAAAAGTAGGCGCAAATCAAATTCAGATAAAGATGTACTCTGGTGGGGAACGTACACTTGTAAGTGCAACATCGCTTTATAAATTATAATAGGTTTCCTGCAGTGCGCTAGGGCCACAACGAATCAGAACAACGTTCCTGTTCTTATTTCTGGCAGTTTGTTGTATGTTGTTGTTTTTTTGTTTTTTATTTTGCGGTCTAATAGAATCTTACGTCCCGGTAATGGAAAATTTAAGGTTGCGCCACCGATTTTTAGTAAATAGCACAAAGTAAAATATCCTTATGGTATTTGTGTACTTTAGTTATCCTAATTACTTCGTTGACAAAGAGATCTATGAATTTTCTGATTTTTTTCTTCGCAATTTTATTTACCCATAGTTACATTATATTAGTTTTTTCGTCTTTATTCCATGTATTTATCTATCATAAAACGTGTGATTTATTAAAAAATAACGAAAATAATAAATACATTCAAAACAATCGATTATTTTCCCAAGCATGAACTATTCGAAAAGTAGGCTGTGACGCTTTCGCTGTTATTCATAAATAATTGTGACAATTTATCTGTAATTGATTTTATGTGGAGACATTGCAATTTTTCCAAATTTTTTAACAGTTCTTTAGAAGATAGTCTTAAGTGTGTATGTATGTACTGAGCGCGACAGTCCGTGAACGGGCTCAGGCCTACTGGCGACGTCCCTGCCTCGCGGCCATGGGTTAAAGGGGTACGTGCGGTCAGCATGTAGACATCCCCAAGACCGTATTTGAGAGGTTAATTTTCTCATCGTCACACAGCAACATATACTGCTACATTGCAAGAAAAACCCTCACAATAATCTTGCCTCGACCGGGAATCGAACCCGGGGAACCCTAGTGGAAAGCGAGCACGCTGACCAAGAGTGATACATTATTTTCTAGTTGCCCACGAATAGGCCGCCCTGGACCAGGCGTGCATGAATCCTGCATTTACTGGGGCTCACTTTCATTATCTCGGTAGCACATGTATGCACATGCATGTAGCACATGTAATTGTTTTATTACATTTAGCAACATTTAGCTGGACATTTAGCTGGTTGATATTTACATTATCAACATTTAGCTGGATTCTATTTCTATCCCCCAGGGTTGTGAGCCTTGGGGTATGGAAGATGAAACAATGATGATAATGAGAGGTGAAAGGACGACACTCATATACAAACACACACGCACACACAAGCGCGCGCGCGCCCGAGGCGGGACTCGAACCCGCGATGCTTCCATCCAAGATCGTCACATCACTACTCTTTTAGCGATCTCTGCTTTCCGGATAGGCAGTGATCTTTTTTTTCTTTCTTCAAAAAAGGCAGTTGTATTTTTTTAATTTAAAGAATTAAAACCACTGTTACTTATCTGTGTCTCACTCTTAGATATTTAATACAATAATGGCTTTCGGTTATGTTTTTTTAACGTTATATTGCAATATTTTTCTTAAAGTGCCAGTCCTATTGGTTTACGGGTGTAAACGAGTCGTACTTCTTTCTAACGTCGCCACGCGTAAAACAGCCTCGACAAATCTCCTCGTAATTCTCGATAAATTTTGTTCTCCGTCATGTCCACATTACTCGCCGATCCTCTTCTCTTTACACTTTAATTCCGTGCATTTGCTAGAGACAGCCTGTAATCTGGTGTTAATGTCCACGTCAAATGAGATAATGCAATGAAGTGTAATCATCATCCCTGCCATGTTAATCTAGAATTTACGCTTTCAGATTCCAGTTCTTGCTCTCCGAACATATGGGGTAATCTGAATTATTGCGAGTTATTTTATGGAGGGCACGAGAATGCTGCGTAATTCAATTTCTAACTAGCTTGTGGTTAATCTACTCTAAATTACAATTTCCTAGTTCATCTAGTTTTCCGTTAATATAGCGTTTTCATTTAGCTCCTAAACGCTAGAGGCAATACGTTTTAGAGCATGTCACGAGAAATTATAGGTTTTATATCGTTGTACGAAATATCCGTAAAAAATATTACCATATTCGAAAGAACAGGAAATGCTGTTAATCTTATCGACCTTTTCATTTTGATTAATTTCATATACACAAATAAGAAAAATTGTCAATTAATAAAAAATCTGTCGGTTGTTAGCACGAAAATTGTAGAAATGGGTTTCTAAGATTTTAATGATCAGCCTTTATTTATGCCAGTTTTTTAATCAATTAAAACTAAAGCTATAATGACAACAATGAATTTGATAATTTTACCATGATCTTGAACTTCTTATTTATTATCATTTGTGTTAAACTATCTCTACTTAACTAGAAGGATTCGTCGCTAAGGTTTCCATGTTTTTGGAATATCGTGTCTTTACTGGAAATTATTGTGATGACTCTAAATTGAATAATTACAAATTATGAAAAACTATAACAAGGTATTAAGAGAATTCTTATTTCAGTCAATTACTTTTTAAGTAAAATATATCTGAAGTGAGTACATACTCATGACAATTATAATCTTGAACATTTTTGTTTTCCAATATTTGCTCACTGCCTCCGCGTTGCTTGATGTCCACAAGAGAAATACTATATCCATCTGGTTCTGCATTCGGATACACAAGTCAATTGCGAATTGTTTGCACAATCGCACAGCCGCACGCTCGCAGCGACGAGGTCGTGTATTCTCGTCCTCGCCCACAAATGGAAGCAACTGCATCTTCGTCTTCCCTCCCATGCATCGAGGGATGTCAAAAGTTTCAATGCTAACGATGGCCCGCTGAGAATCTCGTTCGGAACACGTACGTTTGTTAAAGTGACGTGAAATTCTATTTATGATCTCTTTAACCCCAGTGACCTGCTGATGTTCCATTGTGTGCCTTCTTGGGTTTCCACGGCCACTTCTTCGCTTTATGCTTTTGTGCTCTATTTGAGGAGAGACTCTCTCCTCTGACAAAAAGAGTAGGTGGAACCATGTCTTTTGTAGCTTTCGATTTGATTCAATGCTGTGGTGACTTTCAATTCCTTTGAATAGCATCTTGAATCCGTTCTCTTTTTTTATTTTCTGCTGTTTTCTTAAAATGTTTCATGGAGATATTCAAAGGACTCTATTCCGAAACCAAATTTGTTTCCGTGAAAAGAAAATAATGATTCTCAGTATGTTCTTTACATGCAACATAAGACTCCAGAAAATGTTTGTTTCCTGGAGTCAGTGTTGCATTTGTTTCACACTTAAATATTCAGAAGTAAATTCTGCCAAGAGTGAATATTTTGTTTTTGACAGAGGCTCTTCGCTATTTCCATAAATTTTGCTTTCAAAAATATTCAAGGAAGGAAGACCATACTGCATATCAATCAGGTTGAAAAGGTTACATAAATCATTTAAAACTTTTTCTTACTAGGCACAAAGGTTTTGATTGAATGTGTCAAATTTCTAGGGGCCCCTGTCACTTCTTTGAACTGTCAAACACCATTTTGAATCGCTTGGTACGGTAACCCCTCAATGTACGCTCTTCACCATCTTCCAGGAGAAGGAAACAAATTATTTACACCTAATTCTGCTCCCAAAGGAAACTTAGCCTGGTTGTTACGATATCAAAATATAGAAATATACAACTTGGTACGAGTGCATCAACTCGTAAGAAAGAGACAGTTGAGGGATGTCGCGCCAGTTAATATGGAGGCAAGTTTGTTTAGGGAGAGTCTGGCTCGAGTTTGTAAGAAATGGATGCCTGAATGCATGCCGAGATATTTTAAGTGATATTCTGGTTTCAATGCCCTAATGGTAGCGTCTTGAAGAGATTAGAAGATTGGCGAAACCTTGGAGAAGATATTTTATAAAATTAATCGGTGATTCTAAAATACGGAAACGGAGCGAGTAAGTAGTTTGCTGATTTGTAAATAAGGACGAACATATTTTCTTTAGTGTTGGAACTTAAGTGTTAATATTTACAATTGCCTGAAGAGCGAGGCGAACGGTTAGCGACGTGGGGTAAGTGCAAAACAGCGATAGATGAATTTATTGGAGATACCGACGATCGCGAGAACCTACGTGGCTGCTGCGAGACATATGTCACAAGATACGTAACACATGTAAAACCCACAGTTCGCGGCAGACATAAGGGATTTGTGTATCAGTTGGGGCATCTCTTTCCTGTCTGTCTGTCTGTCTGTCTGTCTGTCTCTCTCTCTCTTCTCTCTCTCCCTCCCTCTCTCTCTCTATATATATGTATATATATATATATATATATGTATATATAATATATATGTATATATATGTATATATATGTATATATATATATGTATATATAATATATATGTATATATGTATATATATATAATATATATGTATATATATAATATATATATGTATATACTAGATATAGCGTGCATAATACACATTTAATTATATGTAGTGTGATCTCAAAATCTGTAAAAATGGAGATAGGGAGGTTTCTGCGCCAAGCGATTAATTTGTATTATTATTATTACTATTATCGTTCTTGTTGCTTCTGTTGATGATGTACTGGGCGTGCGCCTGTCCGCAGCCTGAGCTCCGCGTCGCCCGAGCCGGGCGAGCGCGGGCGCGCGGGCGCGGGGGCGGGGGCGGGGGCGGGGCCGCGGGGCGACGCGCGCGGGGCGCTGGCCGCCGGGTACCGCGGCGGCGGCGGGCGGCTGCGGCGCGACGCGGCGGACGAGGAGCTGCTGCTGCTGTCGCCGGGCGAGGGCGGGGGCGGCGCCGCGCTGGAGGAGGCGCTGCTGGCGGGCGCCGCCGCCCAGGGCGCCGCGGGCGGGGCGGACCCCGCCGCCGCCGCCGCCGCCGCCGCCTCTGCCTCCTCCGCGCTCTCGCTCGCCGGCTCCCTGCCCTCCGACGAGGACGACGAGGACGAGTCCGACGAGTCGGAGGACGACGACGAAGACGAGGAGGAGGACGCGAGGGACAGCTCCACGGACATCGATGCGGTGGTGGCCGAGTACAAGGAGAAAATCAAGGTCAGTCACCCTTTGCCCAAGTAACAAAAAATGTTCGGATGTTGATACAGTTTTAATACGTAGGATTAATTGGAGAAGATTTATAGTAATAGGTTATTTTAGTTTTTATTTATTTTCAATTAAAAAGCTGAATATTTTTGAGAGTTCATGAAATGTTTTACCGTAGCCACGTGGGATTGTCAAATAGAAGTCTATTTTGTAAAATTTGATTTATGGTTAGAGAAACGTTAATGCATGTAAGGTACCTTGAAAAAAGCATTAAGTATGGAAGAACATGACTGAAAACATTTTCTAATACATTTTAAGCGAGAAGTCTCTGAAAAAATAAACTCTTAGAAGTTTAACTTAGATTTTGTCATAATTCATTTAGAAGATAAATGAATGGAAGTTTTCAACCAAACCGATATGAATTATTTATTTTTTAAAATAAATCAAACATAGTGACAAAACACGAAACTATTTCCGAGAAGGTTCCCCATTTTATACATGTTTGTCGCTGTGCCACTGATGAAGAAATTTGTCCCAAACAACTTTGAGTTTAACACTTTTTTTTATAAATTTTGTTAAATAAAACATTGTTCTTATTACTGATGTTGATAACTTCCATTTATTCCGCTACGAAAGAAAGTCTCTTTGGAAAAGTTTGGAACGAGTTGGTTGCTTGGACTTACACAGGCAACACTCTACACGCATGAGTACGGCGATATGCCTACTTCCTGGCGCCGCTCTGGCAATTCGTAGGTTATTCGTATTTTTTGAAACAGCCAACGCTGTAACGCTCGCAAATGTTAACGGAAACATCGCCTGTGTTATGGTTAACCGCAAGTCTTCAGTATCTTAGAAGAGAGTAGAGAACCCAGTTTCCATTCAAGATTTTTGTGAAACATTTTGGCCCCTCTCTTCATTTTAACAAAACATTTTAAAAACTCCTCCCATGTCTACGTTGAACTGGTCACGTTCAATACTGTACGCTCAAATAAAAATTATTACGTGAAACCCACGAATTTTTTGTTGTTTGTTGCTTCAAGTTCTCGAGCGCGAAGTTATATTTGGAAAACGATATAAAAAAAAAGAATATAATCTTTCACGATTTCAAACGCATTTCCTATCTAAGAGCTTCAATGTTTGATTTTCACTATTGCGAGGCAAGACGTACAATGTAAATATTACGTTGTTCGTTTGCCTCTTGTCGGCTGTCTTGTACATTCACAGCACATGACTCATCTCTACCAAGCTCGTGGCGTCGGCACTTAAGTACTGCATAGTGAGTACTTATCTTAAATTACGCTCTCGGTAGCAGCTTACGTTGTTGCAGTATTTCAGCTAATATTGCTGCCCAGGCCAACTTCTTATGAACACGTCGCGAGGCATTACCCTTCTGTTTAACGTAACTACAGGTGTAACACATTACCCCCCTCTGTATTGCGATGAAATATAGGCGACTTTTTTTTTTTGAAAACGTGCAAGAAATAATCGACACACATCCTATAAATGTGCTGCTGTTGGATAGGTAGTTACTTCGCAATGTTGTATTGATTTAACCCAAATAAAATAAAATATCTCGAATTAAGAAATTCAAAATTGTTTTCCGCCACATATGTTAATAGCGCATAACTCGGAAAAGAAATGAATGAATTGATATGAAACAATTTTCACTTTCAAAACAAGAGTGCGAAGTTTTCGCCCATGTCTAGATAATGTTTTATTTCTATAGTACATAATCCGTTTTCGCCTCTTACACCCACACATTCTTAACCAACGTAGTGAAAAGAAAGATAATTCGATCGCGGAGTGACGAAATTAAGTTAAGGACTTGTTGAAAGATTCATCTAAACCAGCCATGTGCAAACTGAACTCAAAAAACATGGACCATTTAATAGAATGTTTCTCGTCACATCGATAGCGGCTCATGGTCCTTAAAATCTGTTTCTCATCACAACTAGAAAATGGCCAAAGGTCTTAAAATCTGAGTTTTATAACCGAAGGCTCTCTGTTATGTTCCTTGCCCCTTAATTAACACAATGAATCTTTTGAGTCATTTTACTTTTAGGAGGTTCGGATTTTCCACTTTTACTCTGTGGTACTCAAGTAGTCAGATATGCGAAGAATCTCTGATTTCATGTTAAAGTAAACTATTGTGATGTAATTGCACAAGTATGTTTCTTCGTTAATAATAGCTCTCGGGTTTCAAGCAAATTATAAGTAAACATTTTTGTGAAATAACTTTATTCTAAATATAAATTTATGTATTTGATTTTTACTTTATATACTACAATATGTTAGGTGTCTTGTATAGATTTTATTCAAATAAACATGATTCGTTGTCATTCTTTTCCTTTCAAACAGATGCGAAGAAAAGAGGGATATCGGATTTCCGAGTAGGAGAGTGCTCGCAATAGTGGACTAGTTTGATAATATTTCAGTAATTTACTTTCCCAAAATTTAATATTTATTTAATTGCATACCGTACGTGAGCTTGTTTTGAATTCAACCAACCGATTCAAGTCTAGAGGATTTTTCCAGCTGGCGCGCCTCTCGCAGCGCCTGGATGTGATTCTTACTTCCTCCACCAGATGTCGTTGTCAGTAATAATATCCTAGAACCCTTAGTTATACATAGCAGTGCAAATTGAACGGCCGTCGCCATTTCATATTCTTTCACCAATGGCCTCGCCCACGCAGAATAAACGATTTCACGAGAAATGATAACAGTTGAGCCCATAATGGAGATTTTCGAATAATGGAGTTTTCAATTAATATTGGTTTTTAGACGATTGGCGGTTCCCAAGACATACAATACCACAAAGTTTGCATTCTCCGGACAACTGAATATCAAATGACGGAATTGGAGCGCAAAGGAATACGCTACTCGTTTCAAGAGACTATATTATCCCAATTTTCTGGTCGGGGGATCTATGTACTTAAGATGGTAAATTGCCAGAAGGCTTTTTTTTACTTTCTCGTATACTTACGTATATACGACGTAATATATGTGACATAGAGAAAGTTATGTAATTTTGTGGAAAATCCATTTCCATATTTCAAAGGAAATTCACGATTTGTGGTTCCCTGAAATCAAAGAATGTTGCTTTTTACTTCCTCGCCTTTATTTACCTTAAGAAGAGAAATGATTGTAATTCAGCGCCGAAAACGGTAAATTTTTGACCGAATATCTATTAATTATTGCCAGGCCCTGATATCGAAGAAATAGATAAAACTTGTTCCTAGTGTATAGTAATCCTGTAACATATTGTATGTTCAGAATCCATGGATTCTGTTAATATTTACACTACACTATTGTATGTTCAGAATCCATATCTTACGTTGTTAATATTTACACTACAGGAGTTTTTAGTACATTCATTACTGCATTTATGACTTCAAGTGCATCAAATGGAAATTTCTTATTAAGTTTCTCGAAAGTTCAAAACTTCTCTGAAAAGAATTAAAAATTGCGCGTTTTCAGAATACGCATTTTTTTCAAAAAGGGCTCCAAATTTTTAATGTATGGCTTATAAAACAGGTTTTCACTCTTTTATGAGATTTTTAAAGTCATGTTTCCATTCTACTATTAAGGGTGAAGAAATATTTAGAAAATATGAAGAAAAATTTATTTGAGGCGCCAATAGCGGGGAAGAGGGTGAAGGAAATCCGGAAAGCTAGTCCACACTAACCAGATTAAGAAATTTAACTAGTGCGAGAAAGTATGTACAATTCCTTAACACCCCTAGTTAATTTTGTCAGTAATTTTCGGGATTTTTTTACATGTCACGAGTGTCACATGACACTCTCACCTTGGAAAACCGTCCGCAGTCAGATGCAGTTGAATCCGTGTACTTTAATTTCCAAAGCCAATGTATGAAACTAACATGAGAAAAACATAACAAATATTCATTTTCGAATAATCTATTATGTTCTACAAGACCGAATGTGAAAAAACTACCAAAGAATTCCATGTTTGAGCGATCGGTGCGCCCTCTAGATTGATGATAAAAATCATTGTTTCACAAAACATGTTTTCTCATCGAAAACTTCAATTTATGCACCCAGCGGTCGAAAAAAAAAGTTCGACCCACCCTACTATATATACAAACCTACTATACATACATACACGTAAATAGAAGTGTAAATAATATATTTTAAGATAAGTGAGTGTGAAACAGTGTCTAACAAAAACCGTGTGTGTCGAACGAAAGTATTGTTTAACTGTGAAAATACTGCTGCAAGAAAATCACAGGTATTGTTAAGAACTAGTGGAGTATAAATATAACAGAATGGTAAATGATTTAATAAGAAAACAATTCTACTTCACCAAGTAAGTTTTTATTTGTGAGCTACCTCACCAGAGAGTAGGAGCCTTTTGCCCTGGATAGGGATGTTATAGCTTTAATAATATATATCTATATATAACACGGCCTTTAAGGATCTCAGGTGGCAAAAGGCCCTGGGGCGTTTTGTTCCGATTCGCCTGTCGATCGTCAGCGGCGCTATAACCCGCTTGCTGCATAAACAACCGTGTTGGGCGCGCAGGTGGCGACGGTGACGGCGCCCGGCGGCGCGAGGTGCGGCGCCGGCGGCGCGGGGGCGGCGTCGGAGCCGACGGAGGCGACGTTCCGGCGCGCGGCGCTGGCGCTGGGCGGCGCGGCGGCGGCGCTGGCGCTGCTCGCGTGGGCGGCGGCGGCGCTGCCGGCGCGCGCCGCGCTGTGGTGCTGCGCGGCGGCGGCGCTGGCGGCGGCGGCGGCCCTGGCGGCGGCGGCGCGCCAGCCGCGCGCGCCGCGCGCCAGCGCCCGCTGCGCGCACCGCCTGGTGCCGCTGGTGCCCTGGCTGCCCGCCGCCGCCGCCGCGCTCGACCTCCTGCTGCTGGCGCACGCGCTCGCCGGCGGCGTCTGGGCCGCGCAGCTCGCCTGGATGCTCGTCGGTAAGAAACGCGCGCGCAGTGCCATTTTTGCTCTACAATTGGACGGCGTTGTGCGTCAACCGTTAGCCGCCATTTTTGAGAAAAATGGGATATGGACGCCATGAGTTGCATTGGACCATGTTCCAAGTGTACGCAAAATTTTGGCGCCATATCAGTAAAAATAGCCTGATAATTAAGCGCCATCAGTCACATCAGGGATTTTATGTTTGGCAACAATCTGCTATAAACCTAGATCTTCAAATCTGCTGTTCTTCATTTCACATTATGCAGGTAAGCGTCAGATATTTCACTCATGTTTGAGTAGTTTGGCGCTTCAAGTGAATAAGTTAATTAAATTACAGTTTTTAGAGCTGAAAATGTAATAAAAACTTTGAACATCGATTATCTCGAAACTTGTATGATGTCGCATAGCCGGTTGATGCATATCACCGTCCAATTGCCTGTTGTAGTAGAAAACGTGTCTGGATAATTCAGTTATCAAGATTAGAAGCCAGAAAATTATAATATCAAAACATCAGCATTTTATTATAACCCATTTCGGCCAAGCCAAATTTATGACCCTCTTCAGGAGAAAAAAACAAACATACTATGATATGAAAATATGAAATTAAATTATAGTTATGCTAGTTGCACTTATTTCTTCATGTATTTTCATATAATATGTTTCTGTGTTCTCCTGAAGAGGACCACACGACCTTTGGTGTTGGCTGGAACGTCAATTGAGTTGTAATAAAATGTATTGAGTTTATCCCTCTATTTTTGTCATTTAAACTTTTTAATATGCGTGTTGAAATTTAAAGGAAATCGAAGAGTTAATAGCTGCATATTTTCTTCTTCACCTTCCACCGAAATACGCGAATAAAACATGTCAAAATACTACTGTATTTTGGCGTTCTCAGTTTAGCTTTAAAATATTATTGATGTACTGATATTTAAAATCCCTTCAATTTCTAGGAGTTGTGAACGTTTTGAATTCAGAAAAAGGTACGAGTACATTCTATATGTGTTAATCGCACAGGAAAACGAAAGAATTGCTTTTTCTTGTGAAACCATCAACGTTTTATAGTGTAGACTAAAAATTCGTTTCTACGTGCCCTAATGAAAACAAAACAAAACTGGAGGACATTAGTTTATTACAAAAGAAAATTAAAATTTTCTGCATATAAATAAAATTACCAAATTAAAATGAAAAATAAAACTGAAAGTTTACATGAATTTTAAAATCATCTTTGGAAAAGGAGAAAGAAAAATTATTATAATTGTAATAGCTTTTAGAATTTCTATAGTTTTGGAAAAAATATATTTTAATGGCAGTGTTGCCTTATAATAAATGCCTAGAATGTATTAAAAAAATAGATAATCCTCGCAACGATATTACTTTTAGGCAATTTAGAAAGACATATAACTGAGTGAATTATCTTACAGCTCTTAACAATTACTTTTTATTACATTGTGAGTTTTGTCAATTTATATGGAATGTATTTACAAAGTGAATAGTAAAAAATACAAATATTTTCTTTCGCATAGTAAATAATGACTATTCAAAGTGTAATTCTCAAAGATGAATTCAAATAAAAAATCACTAAATACTACCTTTTTTCGTATAGAAAATATGCTTTAATTTTTTCGGAATATTCAGGAAAGTGTAATTATCAACTTACACTTCAAGTAATCAATACTAAATCTTTTTAGAAAAGTATACCTCAAAATGAAATGCGTTCAAGGTGTTCTGAATAATAAAAGAAACAAAAAGACTTACGTTAAGATTATTTGACGAAATGTGAAGAAATTTTATATTGCTTTCCAAAATAAAAAGAAGACAGACCAGATACTAGTATATTTTTCATCGAGTAAAGCTTAGACACAGACATCCCCCGTAACGAAACATGAACACAACAGCCCTTGTAGAGCCACTAGCATTCGCTCAGTCGCATCCCATCTGCGTGTCATGTATTCCTGATCTCATGCAAGACAACGTTGGACGTAGGAACACGATGTGGAACATACCACAGTTAGGATGTGTGCCAAACCAGCACACACTATCAGCATGTTGTCGCTCAATGTTTGACATGAGATTGAGGACCCCTCGCAAGCTTGCGATCACAACACGAAAACAGAGATCTGCTCAAAGTTCGTTTGGTAATTCAATAGTTTTTCAAAGAGGCTCAGAATACTTTCGAAGAAATTTGAAATTGGTAAATTGTAAGTGAAGCTACTTTGACCACTCTTTTCAACTCGGAAAATGAGTACACATTCTTTGATTAAAAAATGGCGGTACTTTTTATTACAAAGTGCGTATTCCCGGTTTTTATCATTTCCAAATATGCGTTTCAAATGACACAGTAATCGAGTAAGGTAACTCATAATCAGTATGTATATCAAACTAATGAACTCGTGAATCTTTTTACGTGCCGTCATATAAAATAATATCTACCTACAAAAGAAAATCGCTAATTCTCTCCAGCCACAATCAACAAGAAAAAAAATATGAATTAAAACCCCAAAAGTTATATTTATTTAAATTCCTAAATTGCTTGCTAAGTCCTTTACCACAGAGACTCAATTAATGACGGAATGATATACTTAATCGGTGGGGAAAAGACAAGTTGAAAAAGTCTTGTACGTACCTGGATGAGAAAAATATAAATTTCGTGATGTGGAATATGTGAACATAATAATTGTGGACTTATCCAAGAGCTTGTTTGCAAAGTGTCGAATCTCGAAGAAAGTCTATTATTCAGGAAGGACAAGTTTTCAAATCTATCAGGAATTAGCTAGGGTTCAATGATTTTTACATACTACTTAGCAGAGGAGAAACGCCATTTTTGAACGCGGTTCTTCATGATGGAGAAGAACCTAAAGGAAATATTGATTCATATAACTAGAAAACAATCGGAATTGGAGATATATCACTTTGGTAAAAGGCGATTCAACTTCCAGAGCTAAAACAGAGGCAATGGAAGGGCGGGTGAAGAAAATCCTAGGTACCCTAGGAATGTTGTTCTAGAAAATGGGACCGACTTGGTGCATTGTATCACCTGCAGTGCTTCTGATCGGGATGTCCAAGGGATCCGGGGATATCCCGACGGCGCGCCGCGGCGGCAGGAACTATGCTAGCTAGATAGCCTAGTTCAGCCGCTATCTGGAACACCATTCTAGCTGCCAGCTGCTCTGATCGGTAATTTGCACTACACTACCACTCATATCGGGAGAGCAGTCAGGAGCTTAGAGCTGGTCCCGGATGCGTCAGAGGCCCAGTGATGGGAGATACCTGGCTGAGGAAACCCACTAGCCGACGTGTAGGTCTGTACCGGATCTCACAAACCCCCAACCTCGAGAGGAAAAACATGCACAACACTTATGGAACTGATGACCTCAGCCGTTGACACACCCGCGAACACTAATCAATCAATCATCAATTGGGGCGTCCAGCTACGCCGAGCTCCGTGCACTGAGGGCGTGGTGGATCCTGTATCGTTGTCCGGTGCACCTTCCCGTCGGCGCTACGGGGCAGCGACAACACGGCAGAATGTATTGCAAGGACTCCAGAACAGTGGTGTCAAGGTCTTCTACTGGTGGCTTCGGCACGCGTCGTGGCACCATAGCATGCCACGAGCTTCTCTGCGCAACTAGCGTCGGGAAAGGAAACTATTAGAAACCCCGCCGTTTTACAAATGGCGTTGTCTGTGGTGGCGGGGTGATGAACTGCTCGGAGGGGCGATTTCGTCGTGGCTCTCGTGCCACCGACTGCCGCACGCGGCATCGACCTTGACAGCCCTGCTCTAGTGAGACAATTTTGTAGCAACGGTCGGTGAGATACTATTTCACCACGACATAATCAATCCACCATTGGCAATGGTGATGCTGACCCGTGCGCGTGTGCGTGCGCGCAGGGGCGGTGCTGCTGTGGCGGCAGCGCGGCGCGGGCGGCGTGTGCGGCGCCGGCGGCTGCTGCGGGCGCGGGGCGCGAGGCGGCGGCGGCGGGGGCGGCGGAGGCGGCGGCGGCGGGGGCGGCGGGCGGCGGGAGCGCATCCGCCTGCACGCGCCGCCGCGCCACTCGACGCGCTGCACGCTGGTGCCCAGCCACCAACGGCTGCCCGACGAGCGCGCGCGCCGCCTCACGCAGGTCGACACCATCCTCATCTCCAGGTGCGTGCCACGCCCTCCTCCCTCATGCTCCTCATGTCCTCTGGCTGTCTCTGTCCTTCGCATTTAGCATGCTGAGAGTTGGTTTTCGGTTCGGGATGTGAATGAACTAATGGCATTTCCTGCATGTGTTTAGAATTTTTTTATTTCTTGAATGTATACGGTAGATAGATTTGTAATAGTTAATAATTAAGGCTCTCTCTGTTTTTCCCGGAAGATAAGTAACCTCGGTTATATTCCCCCAAAATTTAGAAAAATATTGATTGCTAACAATAGAATGCTCTCTAAAGCTAAGTTTTCTGTATTTTTCACGACTTGCGTTTTTTTTTCGGTTGTTTACATATGAAATTCAATCCAGGCTTTGCCACATTTCTTCTTCCGAGAATTGCAAAGAATGTTCAATACTCCTAATATAATAATCCAACACTCCTAATCCATAAGTAATAATAGAAAAGGTAATCGAGAATTTTACATAAAGTAAATTATACATAAAAAAATTAAATGACTGGTTGGACCAGACATTAAATTTTAATGACTGGTGGTAAAGAATTTAGTTAGTGAATGTTTTTTCATATTTCTATATTCACATCACGGCCTGAGAAAAGTTTAGTACATAGCTTCTCTTTTTCAAAATATTGAGAAGTTATATTATTGCAATCTGGCAATATTTTCTGTTTGCATTTATATTCAGTTCTCTATAGAATAGATGAGAATAGTCTGAGTTATATGTTAAAAATACAACTGTTATTTGAATGTAGCTGTTCAGATTGCAGTCATAAATTATGACTTTATTTTGAAAAGTTATTTCACCCAAATTCTGGAAATAATAGCGATAAAAGTTAGTGGAAATCTAACTGAAGTTCACTTCATGAATTTACACAAGTCAATTCCGATCACGCGCCGTGTCTAACTAACAAATTTCCTATTAACTTCCGTTTTTGTGCTTGATAAAACCGATTTACCAGGTGTTTTAATGGAACTGCCGGCGAACATGAACGTTGCGCCATTATTTTTGCATGGCTGACTCTCGCTTGTGTTTGCATTTTTATGTTTATTTGCTTCGTCACCAATGTTTCACCGTGCACTTTCAACTGAAAAACAGTTGTTATTGAACCAAATATACGTCACGTAACGACATTGCGTCCAGGCAGTTTGATATTTGAGTCGTGGATGCTTATTAACGTATAAAATTGTGACACCGTTTCTCCATCGGATGAATAGAGTTTCGTGTTGTTTGGTTCTTACAGCTTTTCCCCGATTGCTGACAGTGTACATTTTCAATATTTCAAGTGTTTTACGTGATAATTATGCATGCATATTATTTATTGTGTTGGAATTGCTTTTTATGCTACTGAAAACCATCCACATGAGGATGTATTTAATTGCTTCCACTGAGATTACAATCGTGGACATTAACAGCACGTCGAAGCACTTACCCTCCGCATGCTACCTTACAGCGCATGGGTGACGCCCGTGGCACAGCAAACTACATGTGGAAGAGCACTCCGTTGATTCATGATATGCATGGCACGTCTGCTGTATTGGGATGGTACGATTATTTCACAATTTAACTAAATTAAGATATGCACTAAACTGTACAATTTCTTAGATGTTATAAATATTTCATTGCATTTGATATATTTGTTACTTTACGCCTAAATGTAACATATTTCTAAAGTGTAATACTGTTTCTAAATATATTTTCCTACGTGAGAAATGACGACGTATCCCTACGAGTAAAAATGAGATAAACATCAGAGAAAAATGAGTTTTCTAAAATATCACAACCAAATTGTATATTTTCTGAAAAAAGAGCGGTTGCTAAAAAAATAATATTTAGTTGTAATACTGATTGTTGTCCTGTCATGAGTTGTCCCGTAGAGTTTTGCTGGAATCAGTTCTCCACCGCATTAGTAAATGTAACGCTCGTAGAATTAAATTATTTATGGATTGTAACAAAGTTATTTTTCACAAATCGGAAGCAAGTTTCCCGAACCGTATTAATCTGAAAAATTCAAAATATTGTTCTTAAAACCCGATTTTTCTTTTCACGAAATGCTACTTAAAACACGGGTGAGATGACTATCTGAGCAAGTTAATAAACCTTAACGACTGATAAGGAGCCGCGGTGGCC
>JAHLJT010009419.1:203129305-203191167 GCA_031308135.1 Acheta domesticus | reverse complement strand
ATGAACAACATTATATTTTTAAAATGCTCCTTTCGTAAGACAGTCTTTGGGACAAAACGTAAGCAACAATAGATTGTAACTTTTAGAGGCAATCCTGAACCAAGTAATGATTGAGAGAATGATTTTATGGGCCAGGTGAAATCTTGCGTTTGTCCAGCCAACGACATAAACAAAATGTAAACATCCTTTCCTACAATTGAATCTAACTCGCAGAACTACACAGAGTGGTCTTCTACCAGATATCTGCGCCACATCCGTTGCCGGACTAGCTTTCCAAAATTATTTTGCTCTGGTAATAGCACACCAGCATTATGTATGTTTTAATCAATTCTAAAATCCCTAAGTTGAAAATTTTCGTATTTCCAATTGTGAGTATTGAATTTTTTCAAACAATAATTGTCAACAATGTGATTTAAAATTGCTTTCGAGTTCAAGAAGCCTTTCTGTTACCCAAGGTACTCATTTACGCAAAAAGAAATGTGTAAATCTCCGTTGTTTTAAAAATATAAAATAAATAATTTGCCAGCAATATGAAGATACTGGGCTATGAAACACTGCCCAACGATAGAATACATTGATCACATTTTTTAAATTTAGTTGTTGCTTGATAATACAACGCCTAATGACAGTTTAGACGCCAAACGTACGATAATTCGAGCGAAATTATGAAGCATTGAGTATCGCGCAGTCAACACTAACCCCACCTATTTCGCTGTTTCCCAATGTTATCGCTTTGACAGAAAAAAGATTTTACCTTCCGCTGCCACGAACCGATGACTTCTAGCCCTGTGTTGAACGAAGTGCGTCATTTTTCTTTGTTGGTGAATACCGTATATCATTTTGCAAACACAAAATATCACTTACGGCTTATATTGTGTCAAGGTTGCGTTCAGAGATCCGAGTAATTTCTATCAACCTGGGTTAGTATTTGCGTTACAAGATGTCCAGACGTAGTCGGACCAAAGGACCCTACAGAGTACAAGTCATAATTACGAATAAGAATATATAAAACTGTTTCCAAAAATGTATTGATAACGCAGAAAAATCACGGAATTTTCTATGAAATTGTGTACAGAATCTTTACATAACTCATTTATTTCAAAACCTGGATTCCTAACAGCAACCTTTGCTCACAGGTGAAGCTTCTCGCTGGGATGCCCAATCCAAATGCCTCTGCTGAGCGTACGGTCAGCAGCAAGAGATAAGACAAACATTTCTCGCAGTCCTGCAGATGACAAAGCCTTTGGAATTTGTGAACGCTCTTAAATTTTAAACGCTGTGAAGCGTAATGGGTGGCGGATAACTGTCTCTTGCAAACTGCTTTGACGGGAATTGCGTGGTAGCTTTTTCAGGCTGGAACACGATTCGACCCACCACTCACAGCTCTTCGTAAATATTAATATCTTGATTTTTGTGGAATAGTGTTTTATCTTCTTCATCTCCGAAGTACAGTATATTATGCTCGGAGATTCTACAATCTGTATTGCTTCAATTTTTTGAATAGTATTATTGTAACCACAATGGCTGATCATGTACGTTCGGTAAGTATACTTACAATGATTTTTTGGAATGCTTACGAACTAGTAGAATAATAATTAGTGTCATATTATGTTTAATATTGTCAAAACTCTTCACACTGGCTGAGTTAGATCAAGGCAACTACTGCTGCAATTGCACAAGGATGTCCTAGGATTCGAGTCCTGAGGATGTCGGATTTTTAGCACACACACACACACACACACAGCTTACATAACTGGGTTGAATTTGGTTGCTGTGTGGAGGAGAATTCTAGCGGCCGACTGCTCTGATTGGTGCCATTCGTTGGTTTCTCAGATTCATGATAGGCGAATGCTGGGGAAATACCCTAACAAACGGACCACGGCCATTGTGGGATCTATCCTTCTTCACCTTAGTCCTTTCCTCTCTCCCCATACACACACACACACACACACACACACATATGCACACACACTTACATTACTATTCATAACGGGAGATCAATCGGAGCTTAGATCTTGTTCCAGCTCGGGCAGTGTCGCGTTGGCGAAGAAAGGTGGAGGTGGAAACACCCTCACGTATATGTCGGCGCAGGATCTCTAGCAGGGGTGAGCACCACTGCCTCCCACCATATAAAATGCATTACTCTTACGGGACTAATAGAAGTAGACGTGCCCGGAAACAAAACAATAAATCAAAATACTTCGCCGAGAAAATCTTAAAAAACATACTCCGCCCGGCCCCGCCCGGCCCCGCCCGGCCCCGCCCGGCCCCGCCCGGCCCCGCCCGGCCCCGCCCGGCCCCGCCCGGCCCCGCCCGGCCCCGCCCGGCCCCGCCCGGCCCCGCCCGGCCCCGCCCGGCCCCGCCCGGCCCCGCCCGGCCCCGCCCGGCCCCGCCCGGCCCCGCCCGGCCCCGCCCGGCCCCGCCCGGCCCCGCCCGGCCCCGCCCGGCCCCGCCCGGCCCCGCCCGGCCCCGCCCGGCCCCGCCCGGCCCCGCCCGGCCCCGCCCGGCCCCGCCCGGCCCCGCCCGGCCCCGCCCGGCCCCGCCCGGCCCCGCCCGGGGCACCGCGGCTTTCGCGAAGGCAGCGCTGGACTCTCACGTGGCCATCGACCGCAACGCTAAGGTAATGAACTGTTTCATAATGCATTCGGCTAATGATTTTTAGCTTCCTAGGAAAAGCACTCAGCAGAAATGATCGCGTTTACGTAACACCGGCTCTTCTGTTCGTCCAGCTAACGAGCGCGGCCCAAATCTCCGGAAGGCTGCTTTACGACGCGTGCTCGCCCAATGATCGGATGGAATCGGGAGTTATTGAGACGACTCCTACCTTCAGACGCGTACGAAGTAGCCTTGGTTCCCTCTTGATTATACATTTTTTAAATGTTATTCTTTTTGGTTGGTGGACATGCAGTAGCTACCTAGCGCATATTTTACATTAGTATTTTTTTTCTTTCTAGGGCTTTATTAAGCCCACAGTCGATTACCCTTTTCGTCTCTATAGGATGCATATTCGACCATACACTAGACACCAACGCACTTGCAGTCTCCTCTGATCCGGGGTCAGCAGAACGCGAGGCCTTCCGCGACAACAGACAACACATACAAGAGAGATATGGACAAACAGCTGAGCCCAAGGTAGGATTCGAACCTATGTTCGTTCGGACCGAAGCACTCAATCGATACACACTCTTAGCCATCTTAGCCATCCAGGTCGGTACATTAGTAAATACAATTTATAAATAGGCTATCCTGCAGATTTGTATGAAATAATTAAATTTTAAAAATATGTGTAAGTATAAACTATGTACAAAACTATAGGAATTTTCTTAATTAGTGATTATAGTGTGGAAAATACATCAACTGAGAATTCCTTTTGAATGAGATTTTTTTCTGGAAAGTTTAGTACGTGTTAAAACTCTGCTTTAGAAAGAGTTTTGGAATACAAGTCATTTATTCGTTACTAGGGTAATGTATCTAACATTCTTATGAAATGGATAAGTACGTCTCATAAGTCACGTACGTCTTTAATATTAATTTCACCTAAAATATGAATTTGTTTCAATGAGCACAACAAAATATTTTTTTAAAATATTTTTCAAGTCTCTAGAAAATGGCGAAGAAGATACAAATATGTTCTATAATCTTTGGCGGTTCCTTAACTTGATGCACATGGTTACCCCTCATTCAATTACCACTGAATACAATTACAGCTCACAGGTAATTTGGATAAATTACGCGTTCGTTTGTAACCCTGGATAGGTATGCTAAACTAACTACAAAATTACGGACATAGCTTGCTGGATTTTAATGGTAAAACTAAGTCTTCGAGAAAATAACCAATGTCTTTCTATTCATGTATGTAGTACGTGACTTCGTACAGATTTATTCCAGTGAAATTAAAATGATATCTGGAGCTCATTGCAATCAACCAAATGCACTTTTTCCAAAGATTTGCATTTAAAAAGCTTTTTAAAATGTTTTTTCGTGAAGAAGTAAATATTTCTGAAAAGCGAGGAAAATTACTTTTATATTTCTGAAAAGTAAGCGTTATCACCTACGATGAAAGTATTACGAATTATTTTAACTTTTAACAAAGACTTTTAAAATAGAATGTCTTGACAAGCCAGTCTTCAAATATCAGTCGGAATACGAAACGGAATAAGAGGAAAATGGAAACAGTAACGAACAAGGTAGTCGCAGATTCGAACAAGACAGTACATGTCCCGAGAATAGTTTTCAACTTCCATTGCGCCATTGTATTCAATTTCTTCTAGGAACAAATGGTGAGTGATTCAAAATTCTGTACAAAAGCTGTCAATTTTCCACTTACACCTCATTCGATGAGGCCATTTTCTTGATAACTCACTAAACGACACGCTAAGGGGAAGGTTCTCAGTATTGCATAGGTAGAACAAGGTCTCATTGACACGAATGTTTAAAAGAGAAAACAAATGCCACAACAAAAGTGCATACTTTGAGGTGAATTTAATTTTGTGTTACTTTAAACTTAAATTTAATTTTAGGTTTTCTGGTACTTGGCTATTCTTTATTTTATACTACCGATCTTGTTCGCCTGAAAATTTCAACTTCGTTTCAACTTATATTCCCCAACATAATTTATTGTTGTTTCTAATATTCGGGTTTTGTGTACTTTGGAGCATTGTCCATCTCCGACAAGAACGTGATATATATTTATTATAATCCTCAGTCAGGAAACTTTTCGGCCATAGATTCTCATGGATAAGTTTTGGTTATAATGATTATGATTTAATTTGAAATGACGATGGAGCAATGGTGAATGAAAACGGGAAAATACCGAGAATATCTGCCTCGGACACGTTTTGTTCACCACGTAATGCTCGTGGATCGATCTGGATTTCAACCCCTCTGAAGTGAAAGACAAATATTACTCGAAGTGTCGTCTCATTAATGAGTAAATGTGAAAATAACAGTGATAAGTAAACCGATGAAATGTAATTGTGTAATTGTAGCAGTTGAGATGAAAAGATGACAAAAAAATCAGTATGTACTGAACTCCTTGTGATTATTAAATACTATTCTTGTCTTAAATTAAGTCTAATTAAAATTTTAGTAAAGTATTATTAACTTCCTACGGCACTAAAACAGTCTGTTAAGTCTAAAAATGCAAAGATAGACAAAATAAACATTAAAAAAAACTCTTACTTCACAACTAAAGTTTTGTAGTCACTGCATTTTGTAAAGTTTGTTGGAAAATGTAGGGATGGAAGATATCGTTTTTCCGGTGAACATGCTCTCCTTTTGCCCTGCAAAATTGCGTTCAGATCAATAAGGATTTGTTTGAAAAGAAAGGCGAGCGAATGTAAAAAAACCGTGGGAAACGAC
Organism: Acheta domesticus; assembly: GCA_031308135.1. NCBI lineage: Eukaryota > Metazoa > Arthropoda > Insecta > Orthoptera > Gryllidae > Acheta > Acheta domesticus. The sequence goes on along the minus strand of JAHLJT010009419.1, from coordinate 203,185,806 downwards.
CTATATTATAGTGCAGCGACAGCACCTGTTGTACATTTTTCGCGCTCGCCGACTTGGAACTGCGCATATATGTGAATATCCTATAAATCGATATTCCCTGTATACTTCGCCGCAGTGTTTCAGAGAAAGAAAAGTTGTGCCTCTCCAGGAGATTTTAAGGTCTAGATTTTTTCACAGAAACTCTCTGAGTGCTTATTGATAACCATTTCGAACAGTACTTGATTTATATTCTCAAGTGTTTAGTCTCAACTACAGTTTTAATTTAATTTTTAAATGAGCTTGATTGTATAAATACGTATAACAATACTTTTGGTCTTTTACTGAACATAAAATCTTTTATATTTATTTCAGAAATAAACTCTAATTTTATGATTTTTTAAAAATAATATTTATTTTGGCAACAACGTGAAGACTGTATATGAACTGAACATTTTGTTTGCGGAAATAAATCTTTTCCGATTGTTCATCTGCTTCCCTTCCCCAGGAATGCCGTGAGTTTCGAAACTTGACAAAATCAATGTATCAAAAAGGATACTTATGCTGACAATTTAAAAATAAAAGTAATTCAGTAGCCCCTGAAATATTCGTTTCACGTTTTGTAGTTATTTCATTGTTTTAATCATAACTATACTCCTGATCAGTGGACAGGTAAGAATTAAATAAAGGAAAGTCTTAAGAGACTTCGGAAACTTCTAACGCTGTTAACATTACTGATTCATCGTGAGAGCTTCTCGTTACAACATGCAGGCGCGCCCCGTCCCTTTCTGAGCCCGTCTATGGAAGTGCATCCCAGTTTCCGAAGAGCACTGCGTCATAAAACTCCCGGAACGGAAAAAGGTTTGCGGACGCGTCGGCACTAGCCAGGGCTCCAAATAGGGAAGACATGAATGGTCACATCTTGGTGGGCGCGGCGGAGGAGGAGGAGGAGAGGACATCTTTTTGTCTTACGTCGTCGCCGCCGCGCCATCACTGAACGAGCTACGCACAGTTCTTGGAAGCAGAACATTTTGGCTGAATTTTATTTAATAACTTTTCTTTAATTGTCGTTGGAATCCTTCGCGGCGTACTGACACATAGCGACACTAACGGTTGTTTCCAATACCAAAATATTCAAAGTACTCAAAACGTTTTTTTATTAATTTTATTACATCCAGAACCTTAAGTTTGCTATGAAGAAAAATATGCGATAATTTATTACCAATAATTCTTAGTGTGGACAGTTTTGAACATAAGGCTGTTCACTAGAACTAGCTATTCACAATTGATGGAATTTTTATTCAGTAGAACATTGCAAAACAGTAACTTCTATTATTGTAGATTGAGAGAAGTGCTGGCTGATTCTTTTAATTAAGCTAAAACTGGCAATAAATGAAAAACTTGTCAGGAGACCTTGTACTAAAATATCTTTCCTGCGAATTTCATCGAGGAATCGTGAATTATTATGTAAATGTCATTTTAAAAGTGACATATCAAAACTATTTGTTATCGTTAAAATTTATCAAAAGTTATTGCAATTACAGACAGATCACAAATTATCTTGATATTCGCATAATACCTACTAAATACAAGATAAATTAGAAAGGGGAGGAGAAAACTTTTCAAGCAATAAAAATGAGAACGTGTGTACCTGGGTTTCGTCCTTCAAACATGTGTGCCCGTTTTCTTCATTGTTGACCTTAGATAAGATATTTTAATGAAGAATGAACCTGAGAATTAAAATTCAGTGAGTGCGCCCAACGAGAGCAGAGGCCCGGCCACTGGCAACTCGTGCCGCCTCCGCCGTCACTAGCATCGGCACTTCCCTGCGTGATGGAGCCCCGCTGCGCCTGCACACGGCCGCATTGTGCGGGGAGTGCTTCCTTAAAGAAGCGACTTTACGCGTGGCGATAACGCAGTCTCTCCTCGGGAATGGGCGCTCACTGGACCAGGGCTGTCACTGGCGGCCCGCGGGACGCATGCGCGCGCTGCGCCACTTCATTGCGCCCTGTGTTTTGAGTCGAAACTGAAAATCCTTTTCGTCCGTGTCGGGCGAAAACACAGACGCTACCGCACGCGCCCTGCCGGGGCCAACATCCCCTGTAAAAATAGGTTAAGTTTAGACTTACGAGTTTTTTCCTAGTATATTCAGAGATTCAAAATCATCCCAATGTATTTCACTGCGTTATGCATGCTACGGGTTGATATCACTCGTGGATCCATTCCCCCCCCCCGCTTCAGAGCAGTTGGGCAAAGTACCGAGATCAACGCTATGGGGATCAACGTTACGGGGATCAACATTACGGGGATCAACGTTACGGGGATCAACATTACGAGGATCAACGTTACGGAGATCAACGTTACGGACATCAACGCTATGGATATGAACGTTACTGGTATCAACATTACGGGAATGAACGTTACGGGAATGAACGTTACGGGAATGAACGTTACGGGAATGAACGTTACGGGAATGAACGTTACGGGAATGAACGTTACGGGAATGAACGTTACGGGAATGAACGTTACGGAAATGAACGTTACGGGAATGAACGTTACGGGAATGAACGTTACGGGAATGAACGTTACGGGAATGAACGTTACGGGAATGAACGTTACGGGAATCAACGTTACGGGAGCTGTGGATCGCCCAAGTAATGACAATGTGGCCCTCAACCATATTAAAGGTTTGAATTGTGGTTCTTGAGGCCTTGAAAGTTGGACACCCCTGCATTAAACGCACGTCGACCCTGCAAGACGAATGGCTACGTTGCGTAAGGGAGGGAACATCACCTCTGCGCATTGCCTCACGCATCTGTGACCATCGTTCATTATGCAGCTGAAAAGAGCACTGCAAAGCGAATATTGATCGGTCTATGTATTTCAGGGAAGTGCCTTCGTAGGATTTTCTATTCATGATCCTTCATGTAGTGATGACATGTTATCCAGTTGATAGAAAATATTGTTTTTTTACTGGGAACTATTAAAGCAAATACGTAACTATAGGAAAGGACAATAATTACTTGTTAGTGAAAACTGGTTTCTTTCCAGCCTTACGTTTAAACAAATTTCAAATATGGATAATTAGCACAATGATTTAAAGGCGAGTAAACTTGTAGGGAAGAAAAAGCTCCCAACTCGCAACACCGTTCAGTACAAGTAAATTATACTATTAAGAGGTTTGATTGTAAAACCTGAAATATGAAACGAGATCTGCATTTGATTAAAGTAGATTCGGTCCCCAAGAGGGCTTCTATGAAACGCAAGGTTCGGCGAATAGTAGGAGTTTAATCATACTCACCAATCACAATTGAAATATTAATTTACAAAATTTGTCATAACAAATTAATAATTTTATTAAACATTAGGTATTCCTAACTGCGACAAGTTAGTATTTGTGTTACAAATCATATGCGAATTACCTTCTCTGAAATTTACTTTCATTCATTCTTTCGATAATTGAATTGAATTGATGCCATATTTTACGTGGCGAGACTCAGGCCATGAGGCCTGCTCTTCCGTCTGGCCACGCAAATTTCGCTACACTCCTTTCACCAACTAGCGGAGAAAGAAGGTATTATCTCGGGCGACGAAACAGACGATTTGAACTTAGCTCAGAGGCTTCATTTAGGCTTGAGGATCTTTTACATGCAAGTAAATCTACTAACATGGGACAGCCGGCTTTACCTCCCCTCCGAAGGAAGGCGTACGAAGGATTCTTTCGCCTTCGGCTTCGATCGGGTTTGAACCCGCGAACTTGGGTACAGCAATCCGTTACGCTAACCGCTACACCATCGCAAACCGCAATGATTGCGGCTCCTGCTTTAGAAAACCACTCCTTCACTTGTACTACAGGCATTCTACGGCACGTAACGGATTCAGGTCGTCCTTCCATGTTCTTTTTCCCTCTCCATATAAACTTGTGACGAGCATTAGAAGCCGTTTCTTTCCTGAGCACATTCTAAAACCCGTGTCGACAAATGGAGCGTGCCACACCAAACTCTCCTTGCTGCGCGGCCAGTGTCTCCCTAAGGGGCTGCTAACTATGAGTGTAAAGTTACGTTCTTTCCGCGCTTAGAGGCGCAAGAGGATGTGGTGCAGTCGTTTTGCTTCGTTAGTTATGGAGTCCCTTGGAGGCTCGCGAGGTAATTCATTTAAGCGACTAGATGGTTTTTGTGCTAATGGAACGCACAAAATTGCTCCAACGTGGGACTTAAAAATCACTATCGCCGTCAAAAAAAACATCACCAACCTCAAAGTAAATCTCGAAAGTGTTCGATTTTTGTTGAATTTTAAATAAATCTAAATTGAGTTATAATTTGCGTTGTATTTCCAGGAATCAATAGTAGAAAGTCAATGCATATTATTTTGAAGATCGGATAGTATTTGAAAATTAGGAACTAAAACACATTTCATCATTCTATATCCATTCATTTAGTTATAAAACTGTGATTAAATAAACTTGTTTTTAACGTTTGTGTCCTTCTAAAACCCTTAGAAATCCATCAACGCATGTACACATGACAAGAACAAGTTCAATATTGAATACACGACTACTAAAAACATTTTTAACTCGTTCTGAAAATATTGTTTAAGGATCTTAATGCATTCGTGAAGTTTCAAGGAGTCATGGGGCAGCGGCGCGCGTACTATATTTCCATTTGTGAGTAATTTGTTCACTCGATCTACAATTTGTAGTGGAAAGAATAATGTGTGTATGTTTCTTCCTCTTAATTTGTTTCCCCTGTCTCTCATTGCACAATTAACATTCATCTCATCATAATCATTGTCTATTCATGGTTTGGGTGAAAATCCCGATACTTCGAATAACAGTGGGTATTTGTTTCTTCAAGATGTGTGAACTAATTACGTCATTAATTCCATTAATTGTTTGATTGATGTTTCCAGGCACGTCAATTGTAATGATTGTTAGTCCCGTTGGTGTAGTGTATGTCTTTTTATTCCTCCCCTATTGGATGGTGCGATCCGGCGCCGACCTAAACGTTGGCATGTAGTGATTTTCCCCTCCAGATATCTCCCCCTAGGGTAACACCCCAGCCAGGACCAGCTATAAGCTCCCTGCATGTGTGGCAGTGTAATGCATGTATGTTTGTGCAAGGTGTGTGAAAAGGACAAGGAAGAGGAAGAAACGATCGCTCGCTATTCTTGCCCATGTTGGTAAGAGAAGTTTCCGGCATGTGCTTGGTAAAGTTCGTTTATTAATCCCGCAAGTGTTGTGCATTCTACCCTGCTGTGTTCCTCCCCTTGGAAAATAAGGTCTAACGCCCAACTTCATTTCAATTTGCAGGATGATTTCTCATACGTGGCTCACAAGGAGGAGTGGAAAGAACGGAACAAGAATAAGGAATAAAGATCTTGCACGATCCGATTGGACCAATTCTTAGGGAAGTTCACCGGCAATCACTGGGCATTAATCGGAGAAACCACGGAAAACCAACAATTAGAGAGGCCGGCCGCTACAATTCTCCCCCAGACAGTGGCTGAATTCGACCTAGCAATCTAGCTCGTGTTAAAACTCCGCCACCTTCGGCACTCCAACCCTAGGTCCCTCCGGACAACGATGCCGCTTGACTCCTAGTAATAAATAACTAGTGAGAACCCATGCGATTAAATCGCACGGTTAGTCAAATAACCAAACAGTTTTCTGCTTAAATTCTTGTTTTGTATTCCAGCATTATAAACGACCTAACCTCACTAAGATCACTGACCTCTCACATTTCAAGATTTCTATTCAATGTAGAAAATCACGTTCACGTGCTTACACAACCTACACTAAACTGAAACAAACAAAAATGCTTCAGATTGCAACATTCACTTGTCCCCCGCCATCGTCCGACAGTGTAATTTTCTTCCGAAAGATCGCGCGGCAATCAGAAATTACATATCCGGAATTACTACTTTCTTTAATATTTAGGTATTTTTAACGCACTTTTTCAATACGAATGTCCTATGTGCAGCTGAAAAAAACCAACGATTTTTCAATCCATTGCTTCTTTATACAGATCGGTTTCGTATGTCGCCGAATTTATTGAAAAGGCCAAACAGCACTTTGAGAAATAATGTATAAGTCGTTGGGCGTGGAATGCGCCCAGCGCGCTTCCTTATGGCTGGCGAGCAGGCCCTGCGCCGCGGGGCACGCGCAGCCGCGCGCGGCCGCCAGGCGCGCCACCGGCGCTTCCCTCTGGCGGGGCGGCTTTCGCGCCCCCGGGCGGCAGCGCCTCGCCACGCCACGCCACGCCACGGCGGCCACGCAAGGATAGAACGCAGTGCCGGATTACCGCATAAGCAGACTAAGCAATTGCTTAGGGCCCCCGTCATATTGGGGCTCCGTCAAAAGAGAAGATTTATTGATGTTTGTCAACGTTTTTTTAAAAGTTAGCAATATTATCTAACGAATTAAATTTGAAAATATTTCTAAGTATATGTAATGTTGCTTGTATACACTTACAAGAATATTATTAATATTTGTGAGTTCAAAACTACCAATTTTTCAATCTTTCAAACTTTAGGGGATTATTTTTTTCTATCCAAAAATGCGATTATTTAAATCAACCGGCCTTTTGTTTAAGTTCAAGTTGGTTATTGGATTACGACACTTTTACCGATATTCTCCGAATTTCAAGTTTAAACTTGATGAAGCAATAACAAATAAAACATAAAATTAAAGGTGTTGTAGTGCCTAAAGTCATTGTGTTTGTGTTTGTTATATTGCAATTTGTCATAAATTTGTAAATAAAACTATAAAAATCCTATTTATATAGATTTTAAATTAAAAATTGGTGTTAAATGTATATATTTGGACCAAAAAGATGATCAATGGGGCCTCAAAATATTTACTGCTTAGAGCCCTGCAGACTGGTAATCCGGCCCTGGTACAACAGGGCTCCCTCTGGAGGGGATGGGGAACTGCACAATCAAATGTATGAGAGGAAGTTGTTACCGGGAGAGGTGACTCAAGGCCTCAACTGATGTCACTGCAGTTCCTCTGTCCAGGAGGTCCTTGGTTCAAGTCCCCACTCTGACATAATTTTTAACTAGCTAGATGGTTGTTCGAATTCAGTCTGGAGGAGAATTCTAGCACCAGCTGCACTCATAGGTAGTTTTCCGTGGTTTCTCCGATCATCACTAGGCGAATGTCCGAGCAGTAACCTAACAATTGGGTCACAGGCCGCGCGCCATCTTTCTTTCCTCTTTCTTGTTCTATCCTCAACTCCTTACACTCATACACTTACACTTACACTTACTACACAACCGGCTGGGGCGGTGTCCCGCTGGTGGAAGATACCTGATTGGGGAAAAGCCTGCAAACCGATGGTAGGCCGGCGCGGGATCTCGCCATTCCCCGGGAGATAACCTCCCGAGTAAAACTACACTTACAGGTCTAATGACCTTATCAGTTGACGTGTCCAAAATCACTATACAATCAATCAGTCAAAAAAGGAAGTGGCTCTGCACGGCTGCCCGTCACATAGTGCACGGTATGTAAAATTTTTACTAATAAAAGTGATTCAACGACATCTCCCTGGCGTCGATACAACAAAAGGTAGTGGATGAATAAATACGAAATTTTCCACGCTGCTCTTCGGGATTGTCGTAGTGTTTTTGCAAAGTTTGGAAAGATTAATATAACACAAATTTGGAAAATAAGTAATTTAAATAATATTATGGTAGAGGCGCCACGATCATTATTTTTCGTTTTTGCAGACTAGTTCGAATTATATTCCGCCAGAGGCCAACAGCGCAGCGGTGCGACAGAACTAGTAGCTAATAGATTGGTTCCGAATATATTCTGCCAGAGGCTAGTAGCGGTCTAGAAGAACTGGTACAGTGCTTAAGATATTTTTTAATCTAATAGTAATGCATTGTAAAATAAAATGAAAGGAAATTACAGTATTTTATTAAAATTTGAACTAACGTAAACAAAAATATTAATCTTAAAGACTGTGGTTAATATAAAATTGATATTTTCCTCTTTCATGAGGATTGGACATTTAAGGATTGGACATTTAACCTGGGCTAGGCCGGGTATCAATGACAAACAACGACAGCATAATAGAGCGTGGCATCATTTTCTCGTTCGGTATGGTGAGGCATGGTTCGTTGATGCTGGTTTGGCGAGGAATGGTAAGTGAAAATGGGAGGTGGTGTAAATTGGTCGTGCTTTTTAGATAAAAATCTTCGCAACATTATAAGAATTATGTAGTAGCAAGCACGAAAAAGGAGGACGAGATAAGAAAATTGGTATTCACTGACGGAACGAGCAGATAAAGATGCTTTTAAAATTTATTTCTGTCTAATCGACTTACAGGTTCTCCGAAGTTATGAATTCTATATGCAGACAACTTGGGAGAAAATTCTTAACTTGATTACAAGTATCTTCCTCAACAATTACACAAGTAAGTTTGGTATGTTTTAAAAATATATCTATTACAATGATGTTAAAATTGGGTAGAGTGTAAACGTAGGCACACAGATGAGATTGGTAAATTTAGTGAGATGAATTTCTATAAAGAAAGTTTAAAGTATCATTAGGAATCTTGATCTACTTTTATTGGGAATATTGGCTTGCTGGCCAGAATAGAAAAAGATAACTCCTTGACAGGAATGGCAGAGGATAACAATACTTTTGGACAGATTTATTAAGTAGTCTGTAATGCAGGGGGTTTCAATAATTGGCTATTTGGGTGAGTTAAGAAGTCTGCAGAGGCATTTGCTCTGTAAGATTTGGAATGTCTAAGTACTAAGATAACACTCTGGGGGGGCAGTTCTAAGAAGGAAATACAAATGACGTTGAAAGAGAGGGAGATGGAGGTAGAGGAATGGTGACGGCTATACCACCAACTGGTCTGCGCTTCGATAGCTTGTAGCTCGGATTTCACCGCTTTATTTGGAGTTCCGAGAGATGTGAGAGCTTTGCGGAAGACGCGGTCCGATAGTCGTGGGAAATTGTCAAGCAGTTTTATAAATAAACAGACGCGTTCAGACAGGTAGACAGCATTCCTGACGCGCACAGTATGTCATTATGTAGCAAAACCCAAAGGACGATTTAAATGCTAGTTGGAAACTGAAAATCTTTATCGGTCTCTTGTCTCGGTTGACGAGATTCTCTTTTTAGACAGCCACTAGCAAAATGAGTTACTTTTAGGTTATGCGCTGCGTGGAAAAGTTAAGTTTTAACACTAGTTCTAAAAGTGAGACGATGCTCAAATGTTTAGATAAAACTATGAATGCAATAAACAAAACAAAATACTTTCATGATCAGCTGTATCAGCTACGTCTGGTCTTAATGCAACATAGTACCAAATTAAGTGATTTGTATACTTGCATTAAATAAAAGGGAAGTCAGTTAGGTTGCCTAAATAATGCTGTACGCACGTGGTAAAGGTGATTTTATTTTGTTTCGTAGGATTGCGACACTCGTTCTGTCGGCCTCATGTTGCAACCTTCGCTACTGGCAAAATAAAATGTCACTTTTCCACTCATATCATACATAACTATTATATTAAAACAAATTATTAGAGTTGTGAAATAAACAAACAGTATTTTAGCTGATGAATTTTAGCTGACTATAAACGTTTATTTTGGTAATTACGTAATGCTTGTTGTTGTTTGAGTGTGTCGAAATAAAAGGTTGAATATTTCAGGACTCTCTTGTATATTCAGGAACACTTTTTTATAACCTGGTTGTTTTCCTTACCTTAGCATTCGCCTCCAAAGACAAATCAGCATGAATAGTATTCTTAACATTTGAACATTAAGTATTATTATTAAAATAAAGCATTCGTTAGCAGTTCCAAAAGCATTTTACCCCAGTATCATAAATTATAAACCATAAATTATTTTCCTGATTAATCAAAACATAAGGCTGACTTACACTGAAAATATTAATATTGATGGCATGAAATGTGCAGAAATACTTCTTAGTTTCTAGTAGTTGTACAACACGTAAGTTTATTTGAATAATATATTTTTAACAAATCAACGTCTGAATGCATTTTCCCTCAATTGAACTTAGTTCAAATTGAAAATCGGGTGTTAGTTGGACCGAGTGTTTGAATAATGGTTAGTGAAAACCATAAAACTATATCTCCGTGAATCAAAGTTACAATAAAATCACCAACAACTCTATTGAAGAATTGCGTCATTATTAGGTGCTGGACAGCAGTGGATATAAGAACTAGTGAAGCATTTTGTAATTTGCATTTTCTTGGTGTCTAGGCGGTCGATAACACTGCGGTGCACCATAGCGTGGTGAACGTCGGCATTGCGGTATGTTTGAGGACGCTCCCGGGGTAACAAGGTACCACATCGTGTTGGCAGAAGGCTTGCACACCTCCCAACATCCCCATTCGCTGTTGCTTTTGACTTTTAGTCTACGGGTCAATATTGAAGTTAAAGAATGTAATTGAATAAAGAAAAAACTATTAACTGTGCAATAGATTTACAGAATTATTTAATTGATGGTTTTTTCATTAAATATTTTCCCCTGAACCAGAAGCTGTAATAGTTATTTCTGTATTAAATGCGCGAAGTGCTTATTGTTTCGTAGCAGAGATTGAAAGTATTTTTGCCGAGACCGTAAGTCGAGGCAATAAGAGTAATAAAGACTGAATCTCGTACAAAATATTACTCAAGTTTATGTTGCTAATAACTGAACTATTTGAATTATGCAAGTAATATTTTATGTAATGATAATTAAATGTAAATGAAAATTCTTTACCTATTGTTTAAATTCAACATTTCTATTTCTGTCTATTTTTTATGTATTATTTAGGTTAGCATTCCTGTGAACCTTTAAGTATAGCCGTTTCAACTAAAAATTCTGCGTGAAATCTTTTCTTCACCATAAAATAGTTGACTTGGCAATTATATTTTTTAATAGACATTAAAAAATGACCCTCTTTACGAAAAGTCTGAAATAATGTCGAAAAAAGTCACTTTTTTTCTTCCTCCAAAAAAATTTCAATATGTTTCAGTAAATTGCATTTTAAATTAATAGATTATTTTTAAAATTCATACTATCACCGATATGAATGTTTAAATACAGAAATCAAATAATTTTACACTTTCAATTAATTGAATTCTTTCTGAAGTTCGAAAAATACAAAGATATAATGATTGTGTACTTTTCATTTCACACTTCTGATAATGCCGTAATCATCGCTGTGCCTTTGTTTTGCAGATGGTATGTGCATTTTCCTTTTTCTAACCAACACTGCAAATTTAATTGGCCATTTATGTTTTTCTACTTTGTTATGAATTACTTTTGAACCTTACCTATAAGCAGATCCTATAAACAGATTTTGGAAGAAATAGGATTTTTTAAGTTTACAAACGACCCGCTGAATATTCCGAGACCGTCATCTCTTTTCATTCGGTTGAAAAAAAGAAGATCTCTAAGAGAAGTCTAACTCGGCGAATAAGCTTTTTTTCAGCATTTGAGAGCGCTCAGTTAGGAGTAACGAGCTGCGGACGGTATTCGAATTGACGACAAAAAAATCAATAAAGACAGCAAATGTCTAAATAAAGTTCATTAAGCGCATTAAATTTGATCGTGTTGTAAAATTCACAACACAGAGACGTGAGGTACAGTAAAGTTCCTAGAACTGGTTTTTCAAGAAACGTGTCCGAGTTCTTTAGAGTAAACAAAGCGTACGTTTCTCAAAGCGGAACCTTTCATTTAATAATCTTCATCAGAATAAAAAAAACATTTCATCGGTACAAAAAAGCTGTTTTTCCAACGTTACCGAAACCTTGAATTTTGTTAGGCAATCTTTAAACAAGAGTGACGAACGACAGCAACAAAAAAATATTCTGCCTAAAAGATATATTGCAAGAAATACAGACATAGAAAGAAGACACATTTTTTACATTGACAGAAAGTAAAACAAAGGAACAGTGTTACATAAAAATAACAATATACAACTAAACTCTGCAGAATTGGATCACATGCAATATAATGAAATCGTCAGGATTTGCCTATTAAAAAGGGGAGCAATTTCATAATTGATGCAGCAATTTTAATGTAGCCTAATGCTTTATAAACTATTTTTCAATGTAATTGACTTTCATGAAAGATCATTAATACAATTATTTTATGATTTACATAAGTAATTTTTAAGACAAATAACTTCCCAGGAATATTTCTTAAATAATTTTATCTTTTAAAATTAGTTTCAGATTATTTAATTTATTTAGGCGTTCCAAAACCTTGAATTTCAATATTCTGCTGCTCTATACTCTTTGAATTATAATATATATTTTGTGTTATAATTCGGGAACCGTTGCCAAAATGAGTCATTTATATATTTCAACAGAAACACAAATTTGACCATTGTAATCACTTGTTTACAAATAATGTAATATTTGTTTGTTAAATAAAAGAATATTTTAACTTACAAGCATATATACGAATATCTTACGGGAAATAACGGAAACAATGTAGGTATACAAAGTAATAAAATGTCTTTCCTGAGAAAGCCTGACGAAATTCGGAATGATTCCATTAATCGAAGAAAAATTAAAGTTTAAATTATCATTCGTTGATTTCATTTAGAGTGTGGTCGGTAAGATTGGTGGTCTAAGGTGGCAGTCAAAATGAAGCCGATTTTGGGCGAAATTTCGGTCGTTTAACGTCGGACGTTTTCGTCCGAAGTGTCGGATTTGTTCAAACACGTGCTGATAAACAGAATTGGTAACGTCCTCTTTCGATGGCATCAGAAAACATTGGAGATCCAACGAAGACCTATTCAGTTCGTTTCTGTCGGTTACATTCACCCGAAATGAGCCGGGGAGTCAAGCCATCTGCAATGCCAAGACCATCTTCAATATATGTAGAAGATCTTGAGCGCGCTTCTGGTAAAGTTTCAAAGAGTCGCGGAATTATGGAAATATTCGGCCGATTACGGGCGTTTCTCGGATGAGATACGTCGGACCATTTCACTGGCAGTCGTCCAGTAGCGAGTGCCTGATATTTCGGTTGCATTGTGACCGTAACCTAAAGGCGGCTCCACACATTCGCTATTCGGCGAACAGCGAGCAACCGCTCGCCGAATCCCGAATTGTGTGGATGGGTCTCTTGCTATTTGCCGAGTAACGAACATTCGGTGCACGCCCTACTCACCGCGTGTCGTCTTTTGGACACATCAAAGGGAGCGAACATTCGCCGACCACATGAGCTGTTGGGGATCGGGCGAGCAGTAGCTCGCTGCTCGGCGAATACCGAATGTGTGGAGCCACCTTAAACGAAGGCGATGTCCAGTATGGCAACGGTTTGGGGCAGGGATGTGCGTCTACGCGTAAAGAACACGTAAACAACACGTAGGCATCGTAGTCTGCTTAGACAAAGGTAATCTATGTAGACAACTGTAATCTATCTTTTATGTGGGACAGGGACGAATCAATGAGGGCCATGTTCCACCCCCAAATCCAAAATGTATTTATAATTGTAGTCAATATATCCAAAGCAATATCACAAATTGATTGGATCACATCTAAAGAGTACTAAAGGATTGCAATTTGGAACAAGCCCCTACTGGTTTCTTGAGATGGATACGGAGGTTCTCATTTCTTCATCAGGAATACTACATTTTGTTTGATTTAGAATCGAAAATATTTTTTAATATTACATTAAAACATGCTTCTGCTATCACTACTTATTATAAACTTTTTTGGGTTATTTGATGTGAAAAAATAGTCTGCACAGATTATATTGTCTACATAGTCATTAAAAGAGTCACGTGGACTACACGTAGATTACGTGTATAAAACACGCGTAAACGTAAAATTCTAGTGTATGGCACAACTCTGGTTTGGGGTGAGGGCGGAAGTTGCTCACCTGGGCTCGGCGAGCGCGGCCGCCCTCGCCGCCGCCGACCCCTGCCGCTGCAGCAGCGACAGCCCCAGGCTGGAGGCCGAGCTGGAGCTGGCGGCGGACGACGCGAGCGGCGACGTGGGCGCGGGGGCGGGGGAGGTGGGCGTGGCGAGCGGGGAGCGCGGGACGGACGCGGCCGACGCCAGCGACAGCGGAGCCAGCTGCGGACGCTGCGTCGTCGACACCCCCGCCACCGCCGCCGCCGCCGCCGCCGCCGTCGTGGGCGCCGAGGGCGGGCTCACGTCGCCACCCGCGCTGCTGCCCGAGTCGGCCGACAGGCTGCGCTGCAGGTGCGGGTTGCGTGTCATCATGGGCCGCTGGAACGGGTAGCGCCACGGGGACTTGGGCGGCTCCATCTCGAACGCGTCGTTCACCACGCCCTGCCGCCCCTCCAGCCGCTCACGCTTCGACAGCCGCCTGCGGACACCAACATCACATACATTCAAGCTCTAAAGAGAACGAGTTTGATCTTCCTCCTTAATCGGCTCCAAGGGAACAGTTTTAAAAAAGTGAGGTACCAAAAAAAATAAGAGTGGAGGACTCTGTATATTGAGTAGATCGCAGCTTTCCTTTATTATTAAAAAGCTATGAAATATGAGTTGTTTAAATGCGCGGCTAGAATGGAAACGGGAAGATGGTGTCAGACACAACTTGGCAAGTGGGTGGGGTATGGAAGAGCAGTTGGTCTTGGTCAAAGAACATAGTGTTGTGTGTTCGTTAAAACGATTGTTTGTGACTCTCAGTTGTAAGTATTCAATGAACTTTCTTACATATCATCCTTGAGATATCTATAGAAAACATCAAAGAGTTCTGATTATTATTTGGAAATTATATCTCATACACTTTGTTTTTGATGTCATTCATTTCATTATTTTATTTTTATTATTGGTTACATAAAGAAATTCAGTCAGTATATCAGGGTAAGATTGATAGCAGGATTTGCTGTTATAAGCCAAACAAATTTCCATGTATGTATATGTGTAGATATTCGTAAATATAAAACATATGTATACTCATGGATATGCAATATTGTATGTCGTACATTTTCTACAGCTCTTGCTTCTGAGCGATGCAATAGTACGGATTCAGCTAGTCACCAGATGCACTCACTACACTTCGATCAAACTTGTGACCTTACAAGGATATGAGCCGAGAAGAGAAGGGGACTGTCATTCAATCGGAGTTACAATACCAAAAATTTAAATCGTAACGAAGCTCCCTATTGAATGATAGTGCCCCCCTCTCCTTCCATCTCGTGACCATGAAGACACACTTTTATTTTACATTGACAGACGTTCCATCACGAGACTCTACAATTGATCGAGAAATTAACCGTGTAAATTTGTTTCAGTTAACTGTGAAGAGGGTAAGTTCTTGTCACCTCCTTCGTAGTGATTTTATTAGGTTCTACCTCAACCAAGGTTATTGCGAAGAAAATTCTTGAAACATTCGTTAGAGGGCAATAAAAGGGTTTAGAGAGAAACACGATGGGTGACAGGTAAATGCAAAAACTGTTTTTACCTTATCTAATGTCGGAGAGATATTGAAGGAAAATGTGGAATAGGAGTCCGTTCCTTAAACGAGAGAGTGGGGTTCCTATTTCCTAACACTTCCTTTTTCGTAAGTGACTGTTCCTTGTACGTGGTTTAAATTATTGTAGAAATTATACGTCAGTTTCATAATAAAGAAAATGATCGGAAGTTGCGGTTGAGAATCGGACGTGAAATAGCTAATAGACTGTATGCTTCATTTACTTTGGACGAGATGTTAATTTAATCTTGTGTCCATGAGAACGTCGAGATAACGAATAGATAAATTTAGTGGAGCCCAGGGAAAGATAGAGGACACAGTATTAATCGGAGTATACGTCAATTTCATTCATTCACATACTAATGATTAGAGTCCGGATTTTTAGGTGCAAAAAATATTAAAAATAGGTGGATGTAGGTACAAATAAAAATAGGTGCATTATCAATGGATAATCCAAATACAATTATTGGAATGATGTTTCCCTGAAAATGTGATAAATAATTTTACTTTTGTATTGTAGAAACAAAATTTACATAATAAAGAGATCCAGTAAAAAAGGTGTCAAAACATAGGGTATCATAAAATGTCATGTGCACCTTATTCAAGTTTCTTTTTCAGTTTTCTCAAAAACTGTATTGGTTTACGATATCCTTACAACTGACTTCGGTAGAATAATTAAGAATGTGCAGCAGTGCGCACTTCAAACTAATACGAGTCCAATGGATATGGCCTTCGCCGTCTGTCTTGAAAGAACGAACGCTCTAGAAACTGGTTGATACACAGCACGAAATGTTCCTGGCGCTGCCGATGCAACCGTTTGCCCGCTGCGGCAGGCGCGGAAATCACGAAAGGTCTTGATGCAAAACGCCGCTGAAACACTATTTCTTATTATCCATAACACTTCAAAATTTGGATATGTGGGGTTTTGGCATTGTGTTCTACCAGCTGGCGAAATTTCATGTGAATCCGAACATCCAGCATGGTGAGTGTTAGTTAACGCATCTGCAGAGAAAACATCAGATTTGAGATCTGAAGTGCGTAAATGCTAGACATAGCATCTACATCAGTATTCAACGGTGTTCGTTTCGAAGCCTCTTTGGTATCGGCATAATATCCGGTAAAAAAAGACATCTCTGACGCGAAAACTGGTAATGAACGACCATACGTCCCCTTTGCTTTTATTCTTCTGAGGTTAAAAATAGAGGCAAGTTAATTTGTGTTAACTAAGTGTTGCAAAGAAAAGTGCATGACTTGCACAAGTATTGTCCGATTTAATTTTAAACCTATGTTTATGTACTGTGTGTGTGTTCTCAAAGATTGGTAAATAGGGAAGAAATAGGTGCAGATGGTCTATTAGGTGCAGGGAGGTCATTTACGTGCAAATTAGGGACAAGGCAAGTTTTTGAAATTCTTTCAATTGGGTTACATAACATGTTAGAAATAAAAAATGCAAGCTCTTAATGCGCTTTGTCTGTAGGTGCATCACCTCATAATCCAGTCCTTACTAATGATGCTAGTGCACTATTGTCGACACAACGGTCCGGTAACCACAGCATGTTCTACGGTTCCCTGTAAACTCGTGCCAGGCATAGAGGTTTTCACGTTATGATTGTGATCTGAAGATAAATAAACTCACCGTACAGTCATTTCTTTTTCACAAATGTGCATTAAAGCTATAACATAAATTCTCTGAAAAAACGCTCAATAAATATAGGTTAATTAATTATCATTAGTTAATTACTTTTAACTCTATTTGGATCAGAACTAACCATAACGTGAGACACATTCATTGAGAAATAGACCGCTTTCGTATACTTATACCAGAATTTTCTTGATAGTATCAATGATTAATTAATTTCAATTAAATACTAATTACATCACAACAAAAGGCATTAAATGACCACTAAACATTTTATTAAAAAAGACGACAGTTAATGTAAGCTTTAATCGTGAGAAGTTAGAAAAAGTGTGCTGTCTACGAACATATCGCTGTTTTGTGAGTAAAGCTTGAATTTCCTAAAAAATGCTTTATTGGAGATCAGACATCAATTGTTATTTCTCTCGTATTACGTGAAACGCAAATGCTGTTGTATATTTGATGAAGTTCTCGTGTTCACCCTGGTGTTGTGTAATCGAAATTTAATTTCTCCAATTTCAGGTAGGAATAACTAATCAAAAATCAATTAGCTCGCTTCAAGAGTAAATCGAATTTCAAGTGGAATTGCTAGCTGTTGTTTTTCACGTTTTGGACTTCTCTTAAATTGAAATTTTCATAACCGCATAAAATGTCCATACATCATGAACAATAATGGGATTAGTTTTTTTACGTAATTCAGCATCCTTGTATTTTTGTAATAAAAAATAAAAAAATAACCGTCTGTACATATGCTTAATACATTTAAATTTATCTAATAGAGATAAGCCCTGTCTAATTTTTATTCATTCTCGTGTTGACATCCCTCTTCAGGATCCTCATTAGGCGCCTACGACTTGACTCATACCACCTGTGACCTACTAATTTAGTAACAAAGACAAATGTGGTATTAACCGAAGCATTGTTAAATGGTCTTCTGACATAAGCACACTCACATTTCGTTCAAACATGCATATAATGGAAAATTGCAGATAAACACATTTGCTCACGTTCAGTTCAAGGGCTTGAGGCACCTACAATACTGCTCATGCCAGCCACAAGACTCTTATTTTCGCTACTCTTTCGTTTGAAGGAAACGGAAATTGAATGCGATGAGGATATGAAACAATGCCTCTTTGACTAGTAAATAGAACCTTTCGATAAAGAGACTTCGGAATCGTTTAGCAACTGTTGAAAGAAACCACATTAAAGAATTTCTGCCAAACCGGTTGGACAACCATTTGTTGTTTATTATCTCTTGGCGATTTGCTGAGTTCATTACCGCTAACTCACCTCGTTACCAACGTATGCTAAATGTAAAATGTCGTTCCAGAGGCCCGAAAAATAAAGTATTGGAACGAAGGAACCAGCTACCAATGAACTAATAGCTGTACTGGACTGTTGTCAAGTTTAGGTTTAATATTACCAGTTGCCCACTACATGCGAGTTCTCTGCACTCTATCCTGCAGATTGGATTAGTTCAAGACATTCATCAAAAGAAATTACATATCAACATAGAAACTGGTCGCAGAAAACGGTTCACAGTGTGTGTATTAAAATATGTAATCGTTTCGATATCTAATTATCATTAATACATAGCAATATATCTTGTCACAGGAGCGATTCAACATGTCGACATGTTTATACTTCGAACAAAATTTATGATGCATTCCTTCGAAGAAAACTACTGCTTTAAAACTCTTAGAACATCGCCATTTTTGTCTTTGGAAGTTACGTGTTAGGAAAGACATCAATCACAATAAAATGACAGCTCATCGGCGTCTCTCCTACACATCAGCAGAAGCAATCTTGAACATACACATGACCATCACCTTTCAGCACACTTACTATAAATTGTTCATGCTTGTGACACGGGTCGTCAGTATGCTTGCCCCATGGCTTTCAACCACACGTTCCACATCAAATACGTTGACACAATATAAGCTTGTCTTATTTCTTTATCCTTTTAAAGGTGTTTGGAAATATTTCTTTTGATGTTTGCATTGTAAGGTTTACATATATACTTACGTTTTGTGTAAATTGTTTTATTGTAATAATAATGTGACGATGAGTTACCACTGGTAAAATTTAAACTTATTTTATTAATTTTAGTGTCTTGAAATGAAACGAATTTATGTAGATATTATAAAAATATAATTATTTCTACTTATTTCTTTCATGTACTGAGTGACTAATGGAATGAAATGTTGACTGAAACTTCAGCAAAACCTTCTATCAACAATAAATTATCAAAATTTCCTTTCAGAGTAATTCATGCCACGTGCGCCTGTTCTTTTAGTCATAAATATTAACTCTCTGAATGTGTACATTGCATTTTTCTGTGTAAACAAACACCATTAGTATCAAACGTCATTGAAAAGCTTCGATAAAACTAGACATGCATTGAAAAGTGGGAAGTAAGGAATTCAAGCCCCCAATAGTGAAAATAACAGGAAATACAGTTTGATAGAGTGTCAGTGGATCTGACGAAATCATCACAAACCTCAATTGATGGGATATAAAATATTTTAAAAGTCTGGACTAATGGTAAATGTGTGATTATTACTTGTTCATTTAGTTAATGTTCTTTTTATTTTCTTGTAATGTAATCAGTAACTTTTCTATAATATGTTTCTTGTTCCGAAATGGGCACTTCAGAATAGAAACCAAACATTCTGAATTCATTATCATAGTTAACTTCCATGCCTTAAATGAAATCATTCCCGGAGGCAGCGGTGTAATGGCTTTTCTTATCTATCTGATGAGCCGAAATTAAAATATATTTTCGTATTATTTGTTTATTTAATATTTTTATTTTAGTTTTTCTCATAATCAAAAGCAATCATAATTGAATGCTTTTGATAAATCCAAGAGTCAGGAGGTCTTAGATTTATCAAAAATGTCCAATGCACTGTAGTATTAATTATGATATTATCAGCTCGATGTTATACGTTTTGTGATCAATGTTTTGTGGATAAAAATTTAAACATCAACATTTTGTAAGTTAAAATATGAAATAATAACGGATGATGCCACCGTCAGCTTATGTGATCTATCGAAACGAATGTTGTTCCTACTACTTTCATCGAATAGACCATCACTCAGCCGAGATGATCCCCAACGTTCTCGTATTTCCGTCTATTTCGCTCATGGAGAGGCGTCTTTTAACTTTGTTTCCCCGTAAATATTAATTATCAATCTGGACCACAATTACATTTTGTTGCGCACGAATTTAATGTTAGAAGTTATTAAATCAGCTTTAAAACATCGATGTTTAAAAATATCAATTGGTTTTTATCAACGTGTAATTGATAGGGTCGGATTTTAATGACCTGAAACATCGCCAAAAATGATAAATAAAATTCTCTTAAAATAGATTTAAAATGCCCTAAAAACAAGGAAACATAACGGAAAAAAATTAATAAAAATCAGTTCAGATGAAGAACCCGAGCTATTGGATATAGTATTACTTATGTAATCTAGGCTTCTTCCTTTCGTTCAAGTGAACTCAGCTTGCAAATTTTTGGCTTGGATTGTTCTTTACCAGAAAATCAGTCTTTAGTTACAGCGAAATCGGCCGAACCGAGAGTAGCGCTGACAGACGTCACAGGAACCTTAGATTACATACACAAAACAGCTGTCATTACAATTTCTGAGTGAAGAAATTGAATAGGCTACTTAGAAATTCTGTGTAGAATTCGCAGCATCTCGTAAATACAAGTATTATTTGAAGCAAGTACCATTAAAATGTTTAAAATGAATGAAATCAGCGAAAATGCTTTAAAAATCATAAAAAATGTAGAAAATAATTTATTAGTGGAAATCGTCGAAAAATGCAAAAACAATTATATAAAAATGGGTCATTTCGTTTTGTCATAACATAAAATAAATGTCTTCTATACTCAAAGGCATTGTTCTAAAGTAAAAAAAACGACATTTCATTAAAATATTTCCTCTAATTATTAATGGGGATGTTTTAATTTTGAATATCGATGTTTTGTTATTGATGTCACAATACTGGTAATTAGTATTTTAATTTTGAACATCGATGTTTCTAAACACTGATGTTTTCTTATGGATGTCGCATCACTAGTAGTTAACGTCTTACTTTTGAACATCGATGTTTCTAAACTTCGTTGTTTTCTTATGAATGTTGTATCACTAGTAATTAACGTTTGTATTTTGAATATCGATGTTTCTAAACGTTGATGTTTTCTTATGGGTGCCGCATCACTAGTAATTAACGTTTTAATTTTGAACATCGATGTTTGTAAACTCCGATGTTTTGTTGGCGTTGTCTCTCACCTGAGGATGCGGGAGCCGAGGCCCGCGCCCGCGGGCTCCTCCAGGCTGCGGCCGCTCGCGGGGCCCGTGGTCTTCTTCTTCTTGTTGCGCGTGTCGTGGCTCTCCTCGATGATGATGTGGCGGTCGTAGGGCGTGTCGTAGTCCACCTCGAGGATGGTGGAGAAGCGGTGCGGGAACGCCAGGTCCACCGCCGCGATCATCAGCCCCACCAGCATGCACAGCGCGCCTGCAACACGCCACACGCACGTTGGGTTTCGGATGCATTGCAATGTGCAAATGGAGTTTGATTCGATCAGTCACTAATGCCTCTCATATGTATTTGTTTATTATACAGGTTGTTTTATTTTCATATTGGTTTAAATTTCATTATATATATATACGTTGGGCTATGAAGTTTTTGTACCTTCCTAAGTACGCCCTGACATTTGCCACTACCATTGCTGGGAGTAATTACGGAGCGGAAACCTCCCCCCCCCCGGCCGTAGTGCGAAAATGCTCAGTCAGGAAGCTCCTCATATTAATATTTCATAATCCCTTACATAATCAGGATTATAATGGGAAGCCATTGTGCATTACACATTTTGTGTTTCCTCTGCGTTCCTAATATCTGTATCAAACTAATCTCTATGTATTTGTCCACAGTTTGTTACAAGTAGCTATTTCTTATTTTTTCCAAGTAAGGAACCCCCTAGAATTAAAAGTATGTAACAAAAATGTTTCCATATTTATGACGTTCACATACATATTATAAATGTCCAGGTGAATATGCTCAATTAGCTTTCGATGTATTCCACACAATGTTTGCTGTACTCCACACGACTTTATGCACAAAATATGATGCTATACGTCGAATCTTTTTTTCATTTTTACAACTTCAACAAATCACTTGATTTTTCTTTCTTTAAAAACTACGATTTTTAACGTACTTTGTGTGACGCCTAATAAGAAAGATGCCAATTATGGGTAATGATTCTATTGTGCTGGAATCCAATATTTCTCTGACAACAGAGAATTGAACTATTGATCTTAGTTCTACCATTCACTGTTTTGCAAATCCCTAAGTAATGGGTTACCCACCAGCTTAGGTGGCTCAACGCATTAGTTAATATCACTGCCGTGTCTCTGATCAGGAGGTCCTAGGGTTTGGGTCCCAACAATGGCAGGATTTTAGACACTAGCTTAGATAGCTAGGACGAATTCAGTCGCGGCTTGGAGGAGATTTCTAGCTGCTGTAATCGATACATTTCCTTGGCTTCTCCTATCAATACCAGGCGAATGCCGGAGCAGGATACTAACAAACGGACTATGGACCGTGCGCGATCTTACCTTCCTCTTCCTTGACCTATCGTCCATCATGCATTACACTACCACACATGTCCGGAGCTTAGAGCTTGTCCCGATTGCAGCGGTGCCCCGCTGGTAGGAGGTACCTCGTTTGGAAACCCCACGAGCCGATGTGTAGGTGAACGCAGGAACTCATCGTTCAGTGAGGAAGTTAAGTGCACCATCCGCGATAAAATATGCACTACACTTGCGGGACTAATGACCTTAGCAGTTTTTGCGCCCGGAATCACTAATCAATCAACGAGTAACCACTCGGCGAGTGGGTGAGCCGGTAATAAATAGGTAATGCGCCGGCGGTAATGAGCCGAAGATCCCCCTGGTTTTCCTTTACACCGCAAAATCAGCGACAACGGGGTTCCCTCTATTCTGTAGTGCATGCGGCATTCTATAAATGTTTATGACCTTTAAGAGAAATAATCTTCCGTGTACGAGACATCGATGATAAAAGATTGGCAGTCGCAGCGTGTACAACGCCTCTCCCCTCCCTTCTAATGCATTTCACTAAGCCGTCTTTTCAACAGTCTGATGCGGACGTTGGGATGTCCGCGCGTACAACTTGCTTAACACCCGTAAGTGCAGATGCGCCGCGCTGAAATTGCCTGTACACGTGGGAGATACATGCAAATGATAGTCTTTGGATCAGGAAGAAACCCGCTGCTTAATGCGATAATAACGACGACGTGGGGAAGCTCGGTGAAATAGGAGGCAGACGAGAAACTGGTTCCGTACGTCAGCGTTTCGCAGATTGAGCGTTGCAGAAAAGGACTTCTAGGCGCAAATTCTAGAACATCTGCGAATCTGTTTTGAAATACATTCTCTGCGTTGCATAGTAATAGGGGAAGACAGCATAAACTGAAATGCGTGAAACATCGGGAAGGAAAGGAAAAAAATTGGAATTGCATTAAATGGTTTTTCAAACGTGTATTTCCTTCGTATGAATTAGTTAATATTTTGTTCCAAATTTATGATTATACAAAACGTAAAACGTTATGCACAAAATTACATCTTACATTAAGTGTTCTATAAAGATTCTATGAAATATTCCTCGGAGCGGGAATTATTACGAGTATAATTTTATTGTTTTTCTTGAAAGGAGATAAATTTCTTTATCGTCTATGAATTGCAGCTGCACCGAAATGCATATTGTTTACAATAATTCACAATTATAAATAATTTGGCAAAAATAATTGCAGAACACTGTGCAGTAATGTGGTACGTTGATTCCGGAAAATCGGAAGAAGAAGAAGAAGAAGAAGAAGAAGAAACAATTTACAAACAAAGATAAAAAAACATGAATTTAATTTCGGTTACAAATTGTGATATTCCTCGGGGAAAACTCGAATCTTCATTTTTCTTGTGAAATAACACATTTTGTGCCATTCCTTCGGGGTAAAATCGTTAATTTTTTGCCAGCAACTCATCATACCTTATTTTCATGTAAGTTTAGTCTTATGGTTGGAAGAATAGAAAATAATTACATACGAGTATTAGGTACATCAATATAATTTATATTTGATACACGCTTGCATTGCTTTCAGATGATTTCTGGCGCTGTAATATGGTTCAGATAATTGAACTAAAATATAATAAATGGTTCTGATAATTTAACTAAAATAACACATCTCTTTTCTAGAATGTGCGTACTCTATGCGCTATCCTGGCAACACCGCCTCTACTCTGTAAGCACTTTCTGATACTGATACTCGAAAGCACTTTCCAACAGTTACCCATTATTTTCAGTAGGAAGTTATTATAATGAATGAACTGAAAGGAGCGTTGGAGGGTAAAATATTCCACTTAGAATGATTTCAAATAAGAATCAGCACTATGTTCAATTTTCGAAGAGTAGATTAACGTCTACGACGATAAGCGAAATAATTTATTGCGTGCGTAAAGCAGACGAAAAAAATGATTTAAGATATATAAAGAAAATATTACATATACCATTAGAGCAATTGGTCAGTTCTGGGATTTGGATTTCGCCGTGAAAAAAAAATTAACAATATCTTCTTACCACATAAAATTAAGCATAAAATAGCTCTGTACTAATGTTTTTAAAGAATAATATCTACTTTTTAAACCCTCTCAAGATTTTGCCAGACTTGCCTAACAATTCTTCATCAAATTCCCTGATATTTTCCTGACTTTTGCAGAGCAATGAAGTTCCCCGATTTCTCCCGGTTTTTCATGTTTTCCAGAAAGTGGCAATCCTGGTCAGCAGTCCCAAGGGTCTGCAAAAGGGTCTGTGAATATCGGTAGCGGATGCAACGCCAGCAGGTAGTGATGGCAAATTTTAGCAAAACATCGATACTTCGATACTTAAAAAAGTTTTCGATATTGATAAAAACATCGACAAAAAACATCGATGTTTCGAATATGATGGAAACATTTCAAAGTAAAATGTCCTGCTTCTAATATGATACACAATACGTCAGTATTAGTTTAATGTATATTCTCCCATAAATTTGACTAACATCCTAATTTTCTAATCAATCTTCTATATAGTCAAGGTTCAAATTTGCAGTTAGCATATTACCACGTACAAAATAATAAAAAAAGATAACAACACTGGAGAAAGGTTGCAAATAGCAAACTGTTACATGCCGCCTGGGGATCGTCAACAGTGACAATTGTCAATGGCCGTTAATTGCGAGCAATTCATAAATAAAATAGATACTAGAAATTGTATTTATTTCATGAGAATTTTTTTTTAAATACCGGTGTTTCTGGATAAATATATCGATCTGAAGCAAACCTCAAAAGCAAAACATCGATGTTATAATACCGATGTTTTTTGCTAGAAAATGTCGATGATTTAAAACATCTATGTTTTTTTTCTGCCATCCCTGGCCAGCAGCCTCCGCCGCCCGCGCCGCCATCGCAGCAGCCGCCGGGTCGGCAGCTCGCCGCCCGGACGGGTCGCACACCTCCCGGTTTTCCCCCCACGTACGCGGAGAAAGCGACCCGGAGGCCTCCGCGCGGCCGCTGCCGCCGCCGCCGCCGCCGCCGCCGAAGGCGCACGCGGAGGCCATCCACATCATTGGCGCCCCTGCGCTCTGGCGCCCGCCCCCCTGCCCCAGTGGTACTTCCCCCACAGGCAGGATCGCCAACTTGCGATCAACTTCACCGACTGCGATGACTGAGTGGCAGCAATCCTGTTGGCATTGTAGCGTCCCTGCCTAAGGTTCGAGGGACGATGATTGATTGATTAATTACTAATGATTCTGGGCGCGTCTACTTCTAAGGTCATTAATTCCGTAAGAGTGACTTTTGTTCGGGAGGTGGCGATGATCTTCCCCGATGGATGGTGAGATCCGGCGCCGATCTACCTGTCGGCTAGCGGGGTTTTCCCCCAACCAGGTATCTCCCACCAGCGGGATACTGCACCAGCCGGGACAATCTGTAAGCTCGTGACCGGTCTCCCGGCATGTGTCGTAGTGTGCAACCGTCAGGTCTCGAAGCTAGGACCTCCCGGTCAGAAGAAGTGAAGCCCTTTTGCGAGCGGGAGGTTTCGGTTACTTGGAACCGCGCTTCTCAGGATTCGTGCGTTCGCGCGAAGAAAGTTCATCAGTGGGTCAGAGTGGCCCCACCTTCGCGAGGCACTCAAACCTCCAAAAGACTTCACAAACTTTCAAGATACACCGAACCCAATTTCTCTTTCACTACTTCGTGCGCACGTGAATACTTCTGTTCTCATTGCCTACCTCCACATTTACGGTTGGCATCACCTGCCGATATACTAAATATTCTGTTTTTTTACTCTGATGTTTTTAAAGAGTGTTTTATGTTTTTGTTTCTTTTCCTCAGATCTTATTTTACAGGATTTGACAGATCAGATAGGATCTTATTTGAAACTAATTTTCTTCCTCTTCAAATCTCCCATTTCTACGAACATTTAATGGGCAACCATGCTGCTTTTACAGCGCTGACAGTAGTTTATTTCATTCTACATCTATTTCCGAAAAATGTCTTTCCGTTTGACGAGTATCACCTTTGAACCTCATGAATTGTGTAGCACCTCTTTGCGGAACATTATCATTTACATTTGTCATATATGGTTTTTCGACCTTTAGGGTGCAAGTTCCTAGAAAGTAACCTTTTAAGCGAGAGAGTTATCCTGCGTCCTTATATTTGTTTGGCACTGTTAATATCCGGCAATAAATAACTACAACATATGCGAAAAGTGCGGGAATGCCTCAACTACCTTGGAAGCCAACATTATACTCGATTCAACTTTTTTTAAAGTTCTCATTCTCGTATTATTAATAACAATTAACAGAATCACAACCATCTAAAGTTATAACACTCACAAACCCTTCCTACATTTTTTCCTTCAGCACGAACTCAGAAATGCCGCATTTTCTCGGGTTTCATCTCTGAGTAGCTTTAAGAAACGCAACCACTAATGATTACACTTACGATCCCTCTGCCAGTTTACAGCGATACGGATCGTGTTTCTATAAACCGTTTACACTTTTAGAAAGCCGCACTTAGCCGTCTTCCGGAAATCGCCGCGTTTACAGGTCAACTGTTGACCTAAGCGGCTTCTGCAGACTGCCTGCCGCCGCACTCCGTAGAGGGATCGTTAGCGTCATACGCTCATCAGTTAACGGGGACGAATCTAAATGGGGACGTTTCCGGCATTCTGGGATGGAGGCACGAAGCTCAGTTACCTTGGTCGAAACTATCAGACTCAGTTGATGAGATTATAACTTCCATCGTTCCTGGATTCGAGAATTGTTGGAGTTAGAACATACGGAATTGTTATGATTATTATTATTGTTATTGCTATTTGTTGTACCAAGTAGCCATAGTATCATGTAAAATGGGTAACCATAGTGTTGTTGATGTATGGAGACAAAGGGAATGCGATGACAGAAATGTATTCCAGTGGATTATGAATAAATATGTTCTTTTAATATGAATAAAGAATAATTATTTTATGATGAACTAATATCGACGGGAGATCAACGCATCAATATAAAGATAAGTATATGATCTTTTTATAACATCACTATTATTATTAAACCATTTTAAGCAATGCCGGCCGATGCCCCAACAAGCTGGGGGTTGTAGCTCCACCGAATGACGGAAATGTAATATTGAATCAAAAAACCTAACACCAAATAAAAATAAATTCCCTAAAAATAATAAATAATATATTTAATACCGCCAAAAAATGGCTGGACTTGTATACTTTCAATAACACGTGAAAAAAAGAAAACGAAGTTGCAGCTACTTTCAGACGATGATAGAAAATTAGTATTCCCCTCGGATGCTGCATCGAGTACTGCACCCAAACCCCGCACCCCCACCCTTATGCGCTGTAAGCCGGTGGCTCGTTGCTGTGCGAAAACTAGCAGAGCACTACGTTGAAGCATAGGGCCAAAGAGTAAGCAACGAAAACGCAGTAAAATAGCTTAGATACAGAGCGTGATATGGTGCACTACCTGTGAGAGCACCCACCGGAGAGCTCGTTGGGCGCTCTTTGCTTTCAAAATGATTTTTTATACATCCATATCGCTGCAAGATACTGCAATATCTTGAATATTGAGTGTCATTAAAAGGAACATGTATAGTCCTAACACATTATCAGATTTTATTTCAGTTATCTGTGAGTTGTGCAACCTAATGACGAGCCGCCACTGATTTTAAGAGAGGAAATGATCAATTAGTATTTTTTTCTTGTCAATATGATCATCAAGCGATTAAATGACAACATAATAGAACCAAAAAAGAAAATATTACAGTTTAAAGAAAATATTTCGTATTTGAAAAATGTTAAATAATTATGGACAATATCACCTTAGAAAGGCAAAATTAAGTAGGAAGTTTTATTTCTTCAGCAAGAATTTTAATTCATTGTAATAGAGGCATCATGATTACATCTTTGAATTGCCGTTACCTTGGCCATTTTATATGTTAATTCTTTAATGGTAATAGAAGAAGTTCCATTGCTAAAGTTAACTCATTCGTCATAGAACAATTAATGAAATTTGAGAATGAGAATGTCTTCATATGTCAGACGCTATTTAGATGCAAATTGTGTAAAGCCATTGTTGTGACCTAACTTGGTAAAAATACACAAAAACTTATTAGAAATTCGTGCATAATAATAACCTGTAAACTGATCCCCATGTTCAAAAGAAGCTTGTCATTTAGAATCAGCAGGAGTCAGAACCGAAAGAGAATGAATTGTCGGAGGGAACGTCTATAAGAATGGAAACATACCGTCCTGGTATAGTGATACTGATAATCTGGGAATTAGGAAGACATAAATTGTATTGATTTACGAGCGGCTAATTTATTGATTACTTACTTGTTTGTACTCACATTCTTGTATATAAAGAAAATATAGAAAAATATACTAAATGATGCAAAATAAAAATGTAAATATCTTAACGGAAATACACGTTTTGAGAGTCTCTGGTACCAAAAAATCCTTTTTCGAAATTTCGTCCATCTGTGTGTGAACAAACCGTACAAAAGATTTTTTACCAAAATGGATATTTCTGGATTTATCTGGTCGAAATATAAGTCCTTAAAATTTGAAGCTCATTTTCTCAGGCAATATTTCATTTGAAATATGGGCATTACGCCAGTAGGACATTTTTATTTTTTCAAAAATGGCACTGATTTAGTCTATTTTTTGTAGAGTAGGAACAAGCGTGCTTGTAAATGTACTATGTGCCCATTTTTCATTTAAAACACAATTTTCGAAAATTACTAACGTTATTTTCGTATGTTCTACATATACAATATTTGCCTGAGTATTTCTTTTATCAGTACAATCACGTATTCAATATTAGTTTTTTAAATAATTTCTTGTCCACGAGTTTTAAAACTATGTGTAGTTTTCAAAAAAGTAAGAAATAAAATTGACAATTTTTGAAAAGTGCGTAAGCTCAAGAATGGATCTAAATTTTATATTTAAATTTTTCGTTAATGAAGCACAATGCACCAAGTAATCTGACGTACTCACCTACATATATCTTTTTTTATTTTTTCAAAAATTACCCACACTTAATAGGGGTACTTGTTTTGGAAGATCCCGCATTTCTTTAACGCAGGATTTACATTGCAGATGGATTAGATAGTTCAGTGCATTTCTGGATGCAAATGCTTAAAGTAAGATCTGACGAAATTTCTGGAAATCTCAAATGTTTTCGAGAGTAAATATTTACTTTCTTCTTTCTATTTAAAGTAAAGTATTTCCCACGACGTATTGTCGATAACGGTAATGGTATCGTACGGATCTGTTACATTAATACATTGCTACGTTGGTATCGTACATTGCTACGTTGGAAGCAGACTAATGATGCAGAGTGGTCCTAATTCAAGGAACAACCAAATCCTTCTTCTAGGAAGACAACTTGCAGCCTATACAAATAATATGTAAACATTGATTAATTTCCTAAGTAAACAATGTAGGAAGTAGACTTCAATAAATACAATTTCTATGATTTTCTTTTCATTTCGTAATGCTGACGAATTTTTTCTGAAAATTGTAACGTGAAAAGATCACAGAATTTAGCTCAAACTTTTCGTAATTTCTCAAAGTATGTGAATTTCCTTATTTTTTTCAATATGGCTTTCTTTTAACTTGGATAAACTATTTCATTGTAACACTTCATTCTAAGATAGCGTTTTTACAATTAAAACACTCGACACTGTAAGCTGTAAGGCATTCAAAATGGTCAGCAATGATAGCGTTTCCCTTCGCAACTCATCTGAAATCAGCGAAATGAGCACGGACCCTTGCCATAGATCTCGAGAGTCGTGTACTCCACACAGCCCTTTTCGCTTCGCTGACATTAAATTAATACGCGACGACACTTGAATATATAATAACCAAAGATAGCAGATTTTCAAAAAAAAAAAAAATTCAACGCTACATCCTTGCTCATCCAAAGCGGTCAATGACGAAAACGTTTCCTTTCGCCTCTCCCCTGGACAGCGAAGTGAGCACGGACACTTGCCTTAGATCTCGCGAGTCACGTAATCCACATAGCCCTTTTCCCTTTGCTGCCATCAATATGTTACGCGACGATACTTTCAATTCCAATAATCTAAGACAGCAGATAAAGAAATGAAACATTCACCAGTAGTACATATTTGCACATTCAAAGCTGTCAGCAGCGAAAGCTTTTTTGTGTCCATCTCCCGTGGATAGCAAAATGAGCACGAACAAACGGCTCTCAAATGTCGCGTACTCCCTACAACCCTTTTCCCTTCGTTACCTTCAAATTATTCCTGGAGGCCACTTCAATTTCCAATAAGTTAAGAATGCGGTTTTAGAAATGAAATACTGACCACTGCATAATTGCACATTCAAAGCGGTCAGCAGCGAAAGCTTTTCCCTTCCCATCTCTCCCCGGACAGCGAAGTGAGTACGGACACTTGCCACAGCTCTCCCGAGCCGCGGGGCAGCTGCCCACGAGGAGCTTGCCGCGAGGCGGGGGGCGATGGCGGCGGCGGCGGAGGCCTGCGGAATCCGGTAGCGCCTGCCGATGACGTAACGAGCCGTCCGCGGCCGCCGCCGCCACCGCCGCTACCGCCGCCGCCATCACCACCACCACCGCCGCCGCCGCCGCCGCCACCACCACCGCCACACCGCCACCGCCACCGCCACCTCCACACCGCCACCGCCATCACCACCGCCACCGCCACCGCCACCGCCACCGCCACCGCCACCGCCACACCGCCACCGCCACCTCCACACCGCCACCTCCACACCGCCACCGCCACCTCCACACCGCCACCGCCGCCGCCGCCGCCGCCGCCGCCACCGCCGCCGCCGCCGCCACCGCCACTGCCACCGCCACCGCCACCGCCGCCGCCACCGCCACCGCCACCTCCACACCGCCACCGCCATCACCACCGCCACCGCCACCACCACCGCCGCCGCCGCCATCACCGCCACCTCCACATCGCCACCGCCACCGCCACCGCAGCCACCGCCTGGGGCTCCGGGCCCGCGACGCCGCCGCCGCTCGCGGAACGCGGCGTTCGCGCATTCCAGCGCGCAGGTGCCCGCTACCGCGCTGCGGCGCTGCTGACGTCGATCGGCCGATGATTTGTGGCGCGAGCCGTGTCGCCCCTTGTTTGCTCGTTTTCCCATCTCGGAAGTCAAACGCGCTGGCGCCCGCCAATGGACGGCTCTGAGATTGATTCTGTGATTGTGGGGGAGTATCGAGCGAGATGTTGCGTCATAGTGACCTTCATGAACCCTCCTCTTGAACAAGGAGAGAAAGCGAAGAACTTGACACATGTGTGACGGAGATGGAGCTTGGAATGCGTTAATTGTAACAGGTTGTTCACATTTCTCAGCGTTTTCTACACCTCGTTCAAACGAGAAAATAAATAATGCTGGTATGGCTCAATGATAATCATAATTTTGGAGATCAATATTGTTAATGAAGTATTAGATATTGTCATTTGTTGATAAATTATTCAAGTTATGGACTGTAACTCGCGGGTGGGGGGTCAGAACAACACCAGGCAATAAATCCTTTTGACTTGGCAATCGCCATTGATTTTTATAAAAATTATGCATCGGGATCAATCATTTTAATATAAGATAATTAATATATCAATAATAAAAGAATATAAATAGTAATAATAACTTGATTATGTTTATTTTAGATGGAAAGTCTGAAAAATGTACATTAACATGGAACTGAAACAGTCGGTCAACATAGAAGTGAAACTGATAACTCAACTTTACACGCATAAGTACTCGTTTAAGCAGTTCATGCATTGTGAAATAGATTCACTCCTCGAAAGCAATAATGTAATCAAATATTATTACGAACTCTTTCCTAGCTCATTAAATGTTTACTGTTGTGAATATTTAACCACCGACTGTAAGTTCGTTTCTTTATAGGTCTCGCACAACCACTTCTAGACGTTTCATTAGACAATCACAACTTTTAGCGTCACTCATTAGGAAACAGCTGAGCCGTTTTCTCCTCGGCGGGTATGCTTCCAGAGAGTCAGATCTCCTCTTAAATAAGCTGTGAAGCTGGAAGTGCGCGCGGGGGGTCGTAAACGTGATGTCCGAACAATAGCGGGCCGCGTCCTGCCCAAATTCGTTGCGCCATTGCGCGTTTCCGCGTCTCGCTCTTTCTCTGGAGGCATTATCTTTATGGGCGCGCGAGGAAGCGACCATTAGCCAGACACGGCCCTCCGCGTTCTCGAGAGAGTCTGCGCAAGAAATATGATGATAAGAAAGGTGGGGATAACCTCCATTACGCTTCGCAAGAAACTGCAAATGAAAACGGCCATGCGTCATTTCATATGGTCCTCGCCAAATGCTTAGGAGATGTTTGCACGCAGTGATTAGCTTTTATGCAAATGAACATGAATTTGCGTTCGTTTGGTTTCATTTAGATGCTTGCAATATTGCCGCAACGTTGTTGCGATCCCGTTTGAAAACAAAATTATGGTTATAAATTTTAATTAAAAGATTCAATTGCATGTTAATCACATGTGCATTTTCTTTCCCGTATACATACGTATATACGGAGTAATATACGTAGTATAGAGAAAGTTATGAAATGCTGCGCGAAAAACCGGGGATTTTCGGCAGAAAAAAATCATGGGCTCTGATAACGAAAA
Organism: Acheta domesticus; assembly: GCA_031308135.1. Taxonomy (NCBI): domain Eukaryota; kingdom Metazoa; phylum Arthropoda; class Insecta; order Orthoptera; family Gryllidae; genus Acheta; species Acheta domesticus. Next base: position 203,152,504 of record JAHLJT010009419.1, on the reverse strand, counting down.
AATTGATAAATCCAGACTAAATTAAGAAAAAAAATTCCCTAACAAGTGGTGTAGTCCGAATCCCTGTTTTCTGGGTCCTTGATACCAAAAAACCAATTGAAAGGAAAACGTCTGTCTGTCGTCTGTGAACACAACCATACGTAGGAATATTTTTCAAATTGAAGAAATCTCTGTCGATCTGGCTCGCGCCGAAGGTTTGAGATTTTAAAAAAGATTCTATAAAGTTTGTGAGTACTTTACAAGAAACTTGCCGGAAATTTTCAAAATTTTCTCAAAAACGGCTCCAATTTTTTTCTGTAATTTTATTGTAAGAATAGAGTAAAATACACTTAATGTTCTAATTTCTAATTATGTTCTAATTTCATGGTTACCTCTGAATTTTCGAAAATTGCCAAAGATTGAATTTTTAATTTCAAAAAATTACATAAACAAGATTTTTTCAAAAACGGCTCCAAATTTTTCCTTTAAACTTTTGGAAGGGATAGTGCTAAATGTATTTTATGAGATGACATAAACATAAGTGTGTGCTATTCTTTTGTTTTTTCAAAATTACAAACATGTAATTTTATTGATCTGTCTCTCACGTCCTTAATATTTAGATTGACAGTGATTTGTTCACATTATTATATTTAAAAGTACATGTGCTTTAAATAAAGTCATATAAAGTTTCTCGAAAACTGAACCTTTTTCTGTGAAATCTAGCCCACAATTCCGCATTTTCAAAAATGCTGAAACGCTATTTTCTCAAAACTGCTCCAAATTCTTTCTGCAAACTTTTCGAAACGATAGTGCAAATTGCACTCCTTGGTATGGCGTAAAGTTAATTTTGGGATATTTTTTATTTTTCACAAATTACACAAAATTATTTTTTTAAAGATATCTCACATCGTTAATATGCACATTAACAGCAATGTGTTAACACTATTGTATTTTGTGAGTTAAAGTGCTTCAAATGACTTTCAATGAACTTTTTCGAAATCACAAAATATTCCTGTGTAAAAGAGCTTCAAATTCTGCATTTACAGTAATGCTTAAATGCCATTTTCTTAAATAATGCTCCAAATTTTTGAAAGAAAATTGCCATTTAGGACGAGATTTTACTGTTCTTTAATATTCTTAAAATAATATTTCCGTTCTGCATTAGGAAACCGAAAAAATAATAAAAATACTAAAAAAATATACTTTGGGTAGCGACAGACGGCAGACGTCAGGAGTATGTGACAAATTCGGATACCTAGCCGAGACTCCAAGGAAATAGAAAACTAATACAGGGAATTCTGTGCCATTTTGTATCACCACTAGTTGTTATTGTCAATCGCAATGATTCCAAGAATATTTAAATCAATTTCCTATTTCTAGAAATTAAAATGAAAAATAGCCATTGTAAATAGAATTGGACTCTTAGAGGAATTCGAAAATCGTCTATCTAGTTCACAATGGCACTACTGATATTTACATACCACATTCTTATAATTTCAACCAATTCACAAATTCTGCAATCTACAATGTGAGAGATATGACTGCAAAATAAGCAAAGAAATAAATAATACTTCAAATGTAAATTGAAAACCAGAAATTATGTATTTTGGTCTTGATTTAAAACTAATAATGTGTATTGTTTGAAATAAATCATACATCATAATTTGTAGATTAATGAAACATTTGTGAAAACTGAAACAAAATACGATCCTGCAGTGCACTCACTCATCTAGATTTAATGTATCTCATACTTGTAATGGGTGACTAATTTTTATTTATTTCACATCAGTATTTAATGTTGGTGTACACACACTCAGAAAACTATTCCCTCGGTTTCATTGTTTGCTCGAAGGAGAAGAAACAATGTAAATCTTGGTGTTCACATGTATTCGAGTAAATCAACTTTTAAAAAAATTATTTAACCAGATAAGTTGGATTACTACTTTAAAGGTGAGTATTAATTTTTAATTATACAATGTTATGGATGGATGCACTACAGTATTCCGAAGGCACGAGTAACTAGAATTTAGTGCACCATTACCCTATTTCTGAGCGAGGACATCCCCACTTAGTACCTCTTTGACGACTGTTATTAATTTTATCAAATTGAAGGTAAGAGGAAAACAAAATATAAGTAGTTTGGAGGTTAATAAAGAATTTGAACAACTGTAACCCAATGTAATTGCTATATGCTTCTACGCCCAGTTCTCCGTGTATTTATCTGTTGGTTATATACCAAAGAGCATTGGTAATTGTGTGTAGCACTTTGGAAGGTTTGCAAGAGTTTCAGAATTGAAGAAGCGTGATATCTCCAGATTCGGGCTGCTTAAGTTATTGATAGTGATTTATAGAGAATTATTAATTACTGATTTAGAGATAAATAGAGAATTTTCTATTAATTAGTGATGATTTTCCATTCCAATTTCGAGATATAATTTGAGAAAGGCTCCATAAGTTTTATTCAGTCTATGAGTAATGTGAGGTTTCCAAGAAAGCAACTTTCTGATTTTTAACGTTTGCTCAAATAAAACGAAACCTAGACGTCTCTCCAGTAATGTTTCATTTTTTTTCTCGCCCAGCTCCAGCCCCAGTGCCGGCGGAGGCGGAGGCGGCAGTGTGTCGCGCGGGAAAGCGAGCGTCGCGTACGGGCGCGCGAGGTCGACCGCGGCGACGTCATGCTCGCGGGTTGTTATGGTCCGGGCTTTTGACAGAGAAAGTAAAAAGCCAGCCTGCGCAGCCACCGCCGCCGCCGCCGCCGCCCCGCCGCCGCCGCCGCCGCCGCCGCGCGGGGACCCGGAGAAAGCGCGAACTCCGCCGCCGCCGCCGCCATCGCGGCGTCGCGACGCGCGATACCTCAGCTTTCCTCCCCCCCCTGTTCACAAAGTGGTCATCGGTTCCCTGCCCGGTAGTGACTCTGACGTCAACTCCAACACGATTCCTTGCTTGTGCACCTGCATCCACCTGATCGTTGTTATTGCCGGTGAAGTTATTTACCTCTGAGAATTGTTGATGCCCTTTACTAGCTCATTATAAGTCGCTTCTTGCTTCATTTAGTGCCCCAAAGGATTTTTGTGGGTTAGATTTCAAGAATCTTTGCAGATTTTTATCTTTCCTTGCTGCTTCTTTTTACATCAAATATTCTACATTTTACATTCAAATATTCTATTACTTCAAATATTCTACATGCTCATTATGTTCTTGTATTGACACGGATGTACTTATCCTTCTTTTTCATCTGAATACTTAAATAGTTAGGCACTACACACAGCCCATACCATATGTAGTACCTCAACCCCAAGCGTATACTCTCTCCTTCCTGATGGTGTTTGTAAAGTCGCAGCTTACACTACATATACTATAGATTCCTTCTTGCCCCGACAAATACAACATAATTTGTTATATCTTTATGTTTCGTCTCGTTTTGTTGTTCTTCCCCAAAATAGTTTTCCTATACGACACGGAATCTGATGGCTCTAACAAGATTTTTGGTCTTTTGTTAATAAATTCTTTTTAAAGGAACCAGCTGGATTATGAATTGACATTGTCAATTAAACTGTTATCATCAGCAGCATATCAGTTATAAAGCAAACCTCTCCTCCTTTATGAAACAACAATGGCAAATCATGTCAAGTCAGCTACATTTTAGTTACGTGCATACTTTTCTAGAAACTAATACTAACTTTCTCTGTCGATCGATTTTATCCACAGTTATTTCGCAACTGAATTTACATTTTACATTGTTTTAACATATATAACCAATTCCTCCTAGAAAGGAAACACCTACAAATAATTGTAGTTATTAAAACCGTTATCTTGAGTTTTAAGAGACTAAATTATATTTAGGAATTGATATAAATTTTAGACACGTACGGATGCACTTTATTTTTACCTTAAATATTATTTTAAATAATGAACTCCATTTTAAATACGTTTTGATAGATATGAACAAACTAATGAATTGCAGTTCTGAAGCAAAACAATGAAAGTCTACTTTGAAACCTGTGATCGAATGTTTTTATGAATGTCTTAAAATCTTTCGTGGCAATGATTCGTATGCGCTCGAATACGAAAATGAAGAATCCAGAACGAACGCCATAATGACAAGCCAGTCTCACGAAGAAATTTGTACCGGCTGACAGCTCTGATCGGTTATTTTCCGTTGTTTCTTGATTTCTCACGAGGCGAATGCCGGAGCAGTACCCTAACAACCGGGCCACGGACTGCACATGATCTCTTCTTCTTTTTTCTTGTCCTGTCTTCACCCCTTATTTACATACTTACATGCACTTACTACCACACATGCCGGGAAACCAGTTGGAAGCTTAGAGCTTGTCCCGCCTGAGGCGGTGCCCCATTGGTGAGATATACCTAGTTGGGGAAAACAAAAGAAGGCGACGGGTAGTTCGGCGCCGAATCTCACCATCCAGCGGGAAAAGATCACCGCCACCTCCAGCGATAAACACATGCACTACACTTACGGCACGAACGGCCTTAGCAGTTGACGCGCCCAGAATCAGTAATCCGTCAATCTGACAGAGTAATGTTCTCTCTTGCGCCAGGTGTTGGGCCCCGTGGCCAGCCGTGGTCCGCAGAGAGAATTGCGCGCTGCGGTTCGGCGCCGGGCCGCGGGCGCGCTCTAGCCTCCTCTGCCCCGGCCGGGCGTCGAATACCGGAGTCAATCAGTCGCATGTTTATTCATCGCCTTCGCGGCCGCTGCGGGCCCCCGGTAATTGTTTATGCAAATCCGACCGTCGGCGCCGCTCATAAATTGAGCCCCCCTCCCCCCGCCTCCTCGCTCCCCCCTCCCCTGCCGCGTGGGGGCTAGGGAGGGGAGAGAAGGCACGGAGACGGGTCTTCGCCTAGAGTCTGGCAAGGCGAAGAAGATACCGCCCGCATGCGAAGGGGACGTCAATGTGGCACAGAGGCACAAAATAGTACCTTATGAAACCATGATATAATGATGGGTATTAATACATGAGTGTGATATTACGATACGAGCGAGGAACGAGCGAGTTCGTAAACTTCACAGGAGTGTATTAATGCCCATTACGAGATTCATATGGTACTCTTTCTACGACTTATGGTAACTTTAATAATTTAAACTTTTACACTAAATCGTTTCGTGACAGTTGACATGCAGGATTCAGCCAAGATCACGTAGCGCAGAGCTTCCTACCCCACCCTGTCACAGATAGCTTTGGTTTACTGTGCTAGTCAAATAGGGTCAAAGTGAAATTATGATCCAATTTATTTTAAATAATATTCCACGTAAAAATACTAATAACAAAAGAAATTAAAACTGACAATTATAATATTATATTAAATGCAATTTTAATGTACACAATCGAACGGAACATTTACTAGAAAGATTCTCAGTGATTAATTAAGTAGCAATATTTGGTTTGTAAACTTCTCTGTGATGGGTCAAGAATCTGTATCTTAATGAAAATTGTGTCGTAATGAGCTTCATTATGCAACGGGTTGCAGCCATCAAATAACAGAATTATATAATGGGGTAGAAAAACTAGGTTTTTAGGCACTAACTAGTAAAGGCGGTTTTTAAAAGTGCTCAGTTATAAAAGTGTTCTAAAAACAGTACTAAGCAGCTCTAAAAGTGAAGCAAAATTTTGCTGGCACTCACAAAATAAAATTTCACTTTTACCACTTATATCATAAATAACTTTAGCACTCGTTACAAGAAATTTCATACAATTGAGTATAAAAATATAGTCTGATTTTAAAACGCTCATAGAATATTAAATCCGTTTCGTTAATTTCAATATATGTAATAGAAATAAAGATTTCTTCAATATCAAAGAATCTTTTGGCTGCATTGTCACCACTCTCACATGCATGCACACAGTATCTGTGATAGCCTTTTTTCATATTTGATTTAAAGCTGCCGCCTTTTGTAAAGATGTCCGTTGTCAACAGTATCCATTGATGCCGCGAATTACGATCAAAATAGGCTATCACAGAGACTTTAAATTGTTCCGCTTTACACACTAACACTATCAAACTCCAAGGAGGAATATTCGTGCATATTATTATGGAGGTTTGAATGGTGTAATTTTTAGTTTTTTGTTGGCCACCATGTGTCAGAGAATTGCTTCTTAAATTTCTCGGTCAATAATTATACGAAGAATGCTGGTTTTTCATGACGTTAGGAGAAATTAGTTCGTCTTTACCTTCGTCACCACAATCTTAAAGGGAAACACAGACGTCATAATGAGAATGGAAAGAATTGCCGTTGCACCCCTTTAAGCCATTTAGGTTGGCCCTTGATCAACAGAAAATTATATAAATAACTGACATGTCTCGGCACAAACTCAACATCATATTTTTAGATTAAAAGAGAGTTTGGGCAAAAATGAACCCATCAATTAACGAAATTTAAAATGAATTTTTTTTCTCTCCAACTAAAATGTTTGTACAGTGGTTTGTTTCCCATAATTCATCTAGAAACTCCAACCGAAAACACGATCCCTAAAGTGTGTCTGGTGTAATTCAGCATCTTCCTTGTATTGGCAGACTCTAGCGAGACGTCGTCGTCGGCAGGGATTGCAATCCGAGGTGCTTTATCCGATGCCTTTGGAGCTCATTAGGATGGGAACACGGGAGGAGGACAGGTCGTAAGCCTAATCCTCGTTTGCGAGAGGAGGCGAGGTGCTGGACGACGTCGTCGGCGTGACAAGAACTACCCACTCGCCGCGTCCTCTTGGCGGCGCGGCGCGGCGCCTCGGAAGACGCGCGCCAAGAGATACGGGCGAGACACGGCTGGTGTCGAGTGGCGCTACACGCCGCGAGACGTCCAACATGCGCCCCTTTCGAGGCACGACGTACGCCGCTGGAAATCTGAGTGACAATGGCCGACTCTCTTACGAATATTTTGTCTAACACGCAGGATCACCAATGTTTTAACGGTTTAAAGTGGGAAATCGAAAATATTTCGCAATAATTTTTAGATTTTTCATCTGAATAGAGATGTACAAGATAAACGTTTCTTCTATTTACACCAAAGAAACATTGAGAAACAGAAAAGGACAAAACAATAGTAGTAAATCAGCTTTGTAATAGGGAATTGACCAAATTCAAATTAGTGAATCCGATTTTAAATCCTATGCTTTAGTGTTTTACAGAATATTATAAGCGTCTCGAAAACCTTACCCTCCTTTTATTATTCAAAGGCACTATCTGAGATCAATAGGAAATTTTGCTACTTTCGTAAATTTGTGTAAACTATGAGAAGTTATTTGTTTCAACGGAAAAATGATAGAATCTAATGTCTTGTTAGAAAAATTTCTTATTTGGAAGGAACATACAAACCTTAAAGATAGTCTTCCAATTCCCTTGAATGAGAAATATTTAAAAAATACGGTAAAATCGAAATATTTCCAAAGGTGTTTGTAATATCATAATGATGTTATTGTCCTTTTGAGTAAAAAATATTTTTATATTTTCTATACGTTTTCACTGACGTGCTTTAATGAATTATGTGAACGATTCACAAGTAACTCGTCATTTTAGGCGACATCAGTTCTGTCAAGTTCTGACAAATGTAGAGTGTACATGTTTGTTTTCACTCTTTTCACAAAACTTCGCGTAATTGTACCAGCGGGAAATAGGTGCTTGACTAAATGCGGCCCGATTAATCTGAATTGGCTATAATATCTTTTAATATGATTCAGATTGAGTTATTTTAATCGATGTGCCTTTATTCAGACTTGAATGACAACGGAGACTCATCTCTTGGCATCAGCGAGCATTTTTCTGCGTTAAGCACCAACTAGAAGCGCCATCCCCAACCAAACGCAGACTTATTCAATTCATTGTGGCCTCGATTAACCGGAATTTGCGTATATGTTCATTTAAAACGATTCAGTCCAAGTCCTTTCAATCGATTTGGGGGCTAATATTTTGGTCTTTAAATACTTTAGAAGGCCATGTCTGGGACAGGCGAATGCTTATAAGCGGCAAACACCAATCTGAAGCACTAGCGCAGATAGAAGGTGATCCGATTAACAGGAATTACCTTAAAATTGCTTTTAATACGTTTCAGCTCAAGTCCTTTTATTCAATCAACGCGTATATTCCTTTGTCTTGAATGACTATAGAAACCTCTCATTAGCCGGGGCATAAGCGAGTGCTTACCTACGGTGCGATCAGAAGCGCGAGCCTAAGCGGAAGGTGACCCGATTAACCAAAATTATCTTAAAATTGCTTTCAAGACGATTTAGCCCAAGACCTTTTATTCAATCTATGCGTTTATTGCTTTGGCTTGTATAACTACGAAAGTCTAATATAAGCCCTGGCGAAAACAGCTTACCTGCGGCGAGCACCAATCAGGACCTCCAGCCCAGGTGGAAGGTGACCCAATTAACCGAAATGTGACGCGATTAACCAAAATTATCTTAAAATTGCTTTCAAGACGATTCAGCCCAAGACCTTTTATTCAATCTATGCGTTTATTGCTTTGGCTTGTATAACTACGAAAGTCTAATATAAGCCCTGGCGAAAACAGCTTACCTGCGGCGAGCACCAATCAGGACCTCCAGCCTAGGTGGAAGGTGACCCAATTAACCGAAATGTGACGCGATTAACCAAAATTATCTTAAAATTGCTTTCAAGACGTTTCAGCCCGTCCTTTTATTCAATATACGCATTTATGCTTTTGGCTTGAATGACTATGGAAGTGTGACATAAGCCCTGGCGTAAGCGAGTGCTTACCTGCAGCGAGCACCAACCAGAAGCACCAGCCCAGGCGGAAGGCGAGCGTGCCTCCCTCCAGGCGAATGAAGAGCGGGCGCGCGGGCAGCAGCGCCCAGTAGACGAGGTCGGCGGCCGCCAGCAGCGCGCCAGTCAGCACCATCGCGTAGGCGCCGTAGCGCGGCACCACCACCAGCAGCAGGTTCATCAGCAGCCACGTGGCGAACGCCGCCCTGCACACGCCAACACGCACCACTTAGTGCCCGCGGGCTTTGCCTTGGGATAATGGATAATTTGATAACAGGAATAATGATAACGAATAATGGTTGATAATGTAATGATTTATGAACAATGATAATACGAATAATGATTGATACAATGCACGATGATATAATGAATGACGATATAATAAAATAATGAATAATGATATTGGAATAATGAATAACAAGCAATAATGGCTATCCACTCCCTTACTGTTTAACGTACGAGTATATATATATATATATATATATATATATATATATATATATAATATAATTCAAATATTACCAACCCTTGCAAAGATCTCCAGTCGGACTTAAACGAATTTGTCAAATGGACAATGAAATGGAGAACTGCCATAAACACAGCCTAAAATATTCACATTAAGAAAACTTAATCAACCACGACAAATTAAAATTAATAATATTGCAATTCCATGGCTGCATAATGAAACACTTAAAGTATCTGTGTGTATTTCTAGATCAAAAATTAACATGGAAAAACCACATTCAAGAGATCTCAAACAAAACTTATGCAAAATTAACAAACTTTATTCCGTAATAAATAACAAGTCTTCGCTTAGTCAGGAATGCACATTATCCATATTTGAAACTGTAATACGCCCATCATTAACTTATGTCTGTTAAATTTGGAACAATATTGCAAACACACATCTAAAGAAACTTCAAATTTTCCAAAATAAGTACTTAAGAAAAGCCGTACAAACTCTGTGGTTTATTCCAAATAGGCAAATACACAGAGAGCTAAAAAATCCTATTATTAATGAATACATTCAACAGATGAGCAACAGATTTTTCACCTTTCTTCCGTCTTGAACAAGTGCACAAATATTTAATCTAGGCAAAAATGTTTCCATTCCAAAACATTATCTCCCGATACCCCCAAAGACTCTCTTAAACCACCGTAAATTAGAATCAGTACACTCACCCATTAACCAATTCTACTGTCAAAAACGCTAAATAACTTAAAAGAATTACTTAAACTCTAATAAAACTTAAAACGATCTCTTCCGAATTACTGCTCTTCAGACTGTTTTTCGAGGTAGCCGTGAGGCCTTCCTCAAATACTGTTAACCGAAAGGCCATAAAGTACGATGTATTATTAGACTATATTAAAACCCCTGATAGGCATATTATGCCCAACAGGAAGAAAATAAATTTCAAAAAAGAAGCAATAATCGGCATGAGCAAAACTGGTGGACAGTATTATCTAGGTTATCCGGGAGCGTCTCTGCTCAGCAGTACGCTCTGCGGAAGGCCACAGTATGTTGACTGAAACGTCACTCACCACGATAGAGACGCATCTCGCTCCGGATAGTCTAGATAAAACTAACTCCGTTCACGGAAGCCTACGCAATGAACTGATGGACGCAGCACTTGAAACCAAATCAGGAGCACTTAAATGCGCAACTCTCTTTCTCCTGCCACCAGTGGGAGAGGAAGCGAGCTGTGCACCGGTTACCTTGCGCTAAAGATTGGTGGACACGCTGAATCTCAGAGAACGTTCAATGATCACCCTCATTTTAAACATAACTAGTGTTTAACGGTTACTGAGAAGAAAAAACAATAATGACTGTTTTATAAACCCAAGAACTTTAAATATTTTCTCTCTTCCGACACCTTTTGTTTTTGTTCCAAACAAAACGAACCGGTGTTTCAGGATAAATGAATATATTTTGGGTTCAATACAATTTAAGTTAATTCAAGATGCATATTTAGTGCATATTTACTGTACTTACAGAAATGTCTCAGTAGTATTGTTTTCTCTAAAATACAAATAGGGGCAAATGAACTTGGAAGCGAATCACAAAGTGATTGTTTAGGCATATTGTACGCAAAAATTTGGTACCAAACGAGACGTCCAAATATTTAGAAAAGTACAGATATCATCAAGAATAGATAATAATTTGATGTTGTAACGTGATGTTGCATGGACAGATTGATCAGCCTTTGTAAATTTAACTCTAAGCTCACTTTCACATGCTTGTCTGCACCGTGAGACCGAAGTAATGAGAAGACACACTGCATGAAACTACGGTTGTTTGTAATAGATCGATTACAATTTGTGATGGTAGATAGGCTTTCATGTTATTAATTTTAAGATATTATTAAATTTTTGAAGAAAATAATCCATAAATGGCGGAAGATAAACTTTTTTCTATTAATTTTAAAATATTAAAAATTTTGTTTATACTATTAAATAGGTTCATAATAACAAACGATAACATGCCTAGTATCCACTACCTTTCATTTAAAGCAAAAATTAAAAATTTTGTTTCAGCAGAAAGCTCAAATTCTTTCCAAACGAAAACCTTTACTATTTTAAATTGATAATAATAATAATGTAATAAGAATGCTGTAAAAATAATATATGAACATTACTTCATAAAGAAAAGATGCTGTCACACTAATGCCAGGTACAAATTACAAATATGGTGAAACATTTTAGCAACAATAAGAGAGGTGGTAAGGTTGCAGAACGACTACCTTCAAACATTGGAGTAAGTGAAAAATGAAGGAAGTTTCCAATGTAATTTTAGATGTTTAGCAGCCTATCACGTGATCACCACTCAAAAAGAAATTACTGTGAATAGGAATATAATTCTTATTAATCATTACATTTTGCATTTTCAAAATTTGTTGTAACCTACACATTTGCCCTAAGCACCTATTGCACGTTCACTACGGCTCAACCGTCGACATAATAGCTCTAAAGGCGTCAAACTCCAATTTCTGTTGTAGCCTGGAGGCAGTGTTTCGTGTACCAGTACCGCACATATTCTGCTGCTTCGCTCTTCGATGTATTGACTCATGTTCGTGAAGACAACACGTGAAAACGGGTGGTGTGAACGGCCCAATTTTTGTCACGTACGACCAGCATTGTGTGTACAGCAGAGATTGCGTGTATAGGAAGGAGGTGGACGCCGAAGACCGCTGGCTGGCTCAGAGTGTTGAAACTGTTTCCATGTAATCTACTTCTGGGAGTCGTGTCTCACGTTTCTGTGGTATGACGTGTCAGTAACTGCTAGAGGGTGCCCGTCCTAATAAGAGAATTCCTCGTAAGCAAAGAGATTATTTGCGCCACGCAAAGAAGATTGCTTTTGCATAATTTGTGCAGAAAATGCATTCTCTCTTAATGAATGCAACTCATTCATCTAAAACTTCGAACACATGGGGTAATGTTTTAAGAAATATTAAAGAGGTGTGTGATTTGTAACGAGGTCAAATGCTTCCCAACGTCGAATGGCACACTTTCTCCTAAGTTAACAGGTTTCATTCAGAATAAACAATATTAGAATAAAACTTTGGATCCTCATCTGCTGATAACTTAAAATATTTTTTCCTGTTTCTTCTGAATGTTACTGTTTCACATTTACTATTTGTGAATTTGCTTGGCTTTGTTATTTACGATGACTCTCAGAACGTACGTATATTCCTTATTATTTCTAGCCATTGTCTTTTACTTGCTTTTCTAAATGTAACATCCTTTTCATTTTAATAGAAAATGCATTTACCAACATATTTGTTAATTAAATGAGTAGCTTTCAACACTTTTGCCATCATCGTCAGCTTCAGATATGCTGGTTCGAAGCCAGATATTCGTCTTCAGATGCTATGACGAAAGATATCTAATAAGATCTAAATTATAAAATTTTGGTATTAACCCCATCTTCTATGCAGTTATTTGGAATGCCAACAATACTTCACCAATACACAAATGTTCTTTTAAGCTCAGAACTGTTAAATTTCCTTTAGAGTCGTAGGAATTGTACTCCATTAAAAATTAATAAATTGTACAGAATCACTGAAAGCATCAGAAACATCGCAAATTATGTTAATTTAGCGATCATAGAAACTTTGAATTCTTGAAACTGTAATACGAGAACCTCCTCGTATGGTGATTATAAAGAACACTTTGACCTCATATGATATTCTGGGCAATCAACAAAGTCATCGTGAACTATAATTCTTTCGTTAAAGGCCTTTGAATTCCCTATTTATTATACACTGACCTGCAGTCTGGGCTTTAAGAAATATGTCATGAGGAAAGATGCTAGGATAAATGATGGGGGAAATGAGAGAAAAATAAATAGAACCTCGGAGATTAAAACTTGAACTACAATCCCATAAATTTGCAGTGCAGTCTTCACAGATGAAATGTGAACATTCTATTTGCACCAAAGGTTTCCTCGATGAGTCAAATAATGAGACCAAGTATCGCCCATTGTCTGAATTAAATAAGTGAGCAGTTATAGTAAACGCGTAAAAAATCATTAGAGACACCGTCAAAAAAATTAACAATTTTTTAAAAATGGTACTTCGAAATTCACTATTTTAAGAATCCTCAGTTGCCTATTTCACAATTGTGGAATATTTGTTTCAAAGAATACACAGTTCATTCGTTTCGAAGAGTAAGCCCGAGGAAAGTCGAATGACGAAAGAGTTGGCGATTTTGTAGGTACATATCACACCCGCAAAAGTCTTCCTGTAAACCCTCCGAGCTCTCAAAAAGCGTAATCAGGCGCATTCGTAGAAAGCCGCCATTAACGCTGGCATTACGCTGGTGTTGCGTCACGAATGACAACGTCCCCCCCCCCCAGAAGGCTGGGCTGCTCCGTCACAGCCTACCCTCTCTCCCCCCACCGCTCTCGCTTCCACTCTTCCTCTTTTCCTTTCAGCCTTTCATTAGTCAGTGTCCTCTGTGATTTTCATTACCTTCAACTCATTTTGCGACCTTCAGTTCCTTCCCTCATTCAAATATAATTTCGTTAACATTATGTGGAATTTTGAAGCCCCCGGCCGCCCTGGGACAATGAGGCGGCAGCAGATGTTGAAAAAAGCGTAAGCCTGCAAACAAGTAGTGACCGCGAGGAACTCAAGAGTTCATTGTAAGTACCCAGCTTCGCACATTTTAGTTTATCTATTCTTCTTTTTCTTAAGTCTTCAGTACATTTGTTTGCTATGTCTCCTCCGAATTGTTCATGCGTCAAAATAACATTTCATGTAATATTGTAATGTACATTATGTAATTGTAATTACGTTATGTAACGTTTATAATGTACATTGGGATCATAGCATGCTCTAACATTTTATGACACAAAATTTTAAGATCCTTGGTACACACGAAGAAGATTTTTTGTTGTCCTGATTACAGCAAACACATAGCCTTTTCAATCATTTTGTATCATGTTAACTGTTATTTGAATCCATTTCATGTTTGGCATATTTGCATATTACGTATGTTATTGTAGGCAATCCTTCAGAGAAAATGTAAATTCATTGTTTCTTTGTCCATACCACATCATAACTACAACGTATTTTATTTCTCTCCCCCGGCATCTTCGCCATGTGTGGCCCTTCTTCAAATCCTTGACTGCGTAGGCGAATTCCGTCACAAATACATTTGCCCATAACGCCCGTCGCCTAAATACCCCAGTCCTTAATCAACCTCTCACTGCCTCGAGCCTCAAGTGCGTGGGCGAGCCAGCAGGGGTCGCGCGTGCGTGTCGTCCTTTTGTGTCGAGAGTCGTGATTTGTCTGACACGCACGACTTCACATTTGCACTTTGAGGCCGTCTCAGGCCGTGGCGCGGCGGTATGCGGATTTCGTAGAATGTGCGAAAGGGCGTGGGGATAATTAGACGCTCCCTTCGAACGGCAATCTCCAACTCCACATCTCGGGCGCTCTGAACTTTGGGAGCGAGTAGTTCGAAGCACTCGGCTTTAGTTTATCTACATCTACGGCACGTTACTCGACGCTTCCTGTTTCGTCCGCATCGCTGAGAAACTCCTCGGCGAGTCACGAAAGCGTTGCGCTTGAAAGGAACCGAAAGAGCCCGAGGCGCGTGTGGGCGAACATCGAGCCGCTGAATTTCCATACTTTTTAAGGAACACCTCTAGAGAAACTTCCAATCGACCATCGTAGTTTCTAGAGGTGTTGCTTTGCCGCGAGCATCATCAATTCATTCTTTTAATTGATTGAAAATTAATGCCTGTGAGTATGTTTTCATAATTCAACATTTGCCGCTGAGTAATAGATCGCGCTTTGTGAGAAAAACGATCGGTGGGAAGTAGTGTGAGAGGGGAGGGAAATAAAGAGATACCCGAGATGCAAGAGGTGAATTCGAAGGAATTATGTAATTCTTTATTTCCATGTAATGATAAAGAAATGCTCAGACAAAAGAGTAGAAATACTGTCGACCATTTTATGAGTAATTAAGTTATGTAAAACCTAAATTATGTACCGGAAACAGTCAGACCTTTCTCTGAAATGGCGAAGTACACGGAAGAAAAGCATTTCCTTTAGATATGATCTCGTTGTAAATTTTTCAATTACGTATCAAATGAATCGGATACAACACCATGTTCTTGAAATCTACATCTCACGAAAATGTCCTATTTAAACAAAAATATCGAGGGAGGCTGTTAAGGAATGTTCAGTTCGTCACTTTATTGTACAAATTCTTATTATTAACAATGATATAGCTTTGACTGGTGTAAATAATCACAAGTTTTGAAAGGAATAATCTTCTCTCGATATTGTAGCGACATATGTCATCAACAGAACAATAACTTGTTATATAACTAGATTATAAGAAAATACTCTATGTATATCGGAGTTCCATTTTTTAAAATGCCTACTGTTTATGTTTATTGTTTTTTGTAATCAAAGCGAAGGCTCCTGCGGTCGAATTCAATAGAGTCCTGGCTGTTCAGGAGATGCCGCACCCTAGGCATAGGGAGAGGAAATCAGGCAAGGAACGCTCTCTTGGCGTCCATGCTCAAAAGTTCCCGTAGACCCGGAGGGAAAATACCGCGGCTGAACGGTGTCAAATTTGATTCTGAACGTCAAAAATGAACGCTAGCAAAAATTCTAAACGTAAAAATCAAGTGGTTATTAAATTAACAATTTAGCAGCTACTGTCATTAGATATTAATTAGTAGGCAATTTTAAAAGATGTAAATACAGTATTTTATTTCACCCGTATACCGGAATTGTTAATTATTTTGCACTCATAGGCGTAAATGTAAAACATGGCCCTTCCATTCTGAGTTAAGATTCAACTATGTAATATTTGTGTTGTCCGATGTAAGAGCAGTCCTTTCGACAAGATCCTTTGCATTAACATAACATTAACAATGACAAAAACATCCATTAACAATGACATAATATTATTATTCAAAATATTATTATTATTACTATTATTTTTATAAAATTATTTTGTAAACATGTGAAATATCAATAACCGTTTATCATGTAACATAGCCGAGCAGGTAATGTCTTGTTCCAACTTGGAGAAACCTTCCTCCCTGGCAACACACAATGGCTAATGCACGGCGTCTTCTCGAAAACAACGGCGGGTGACTCCTTCCTTCTTTTGTGCGGGCGTATGCGCCTGCGCACGAGGGAGCGCCTGGCCTCGCCTCGCCTCGCCTTCCGGGTGGGCGGGGAGGAGTCAGTGTCCCCTCCACGCCCTCCTCGCACACCCTCGCACGCAGCGGCACGCGACACGCACCCACTCGCACGACCGCAACTTTCGCCTTCCGACCTGAGTGCGCGGCGCGGGGAAACACGCGTGAGGCCGCGAAAGATGACAATAAATAAATAAATAAGTAAATAAATAAATAAACAAATAAACAAATAAATAAATAAATAAATAATAAAAGAGCCTATCCGGATATCCGAAGTCTCTAAGGCAGTATTGCCGTGGCGATCTCGAAACAAAGGATTGCGAGTTGAAGTCCCGCTTCGAGTATGGGTGAGCTTATGTCTGTATGCTTGTGTCGTCCATTCATCCTTCATTTTCATCATTACATATCCCATCCCTCCAGGGCTAGCAACCCTGGGGGATAAAAGTTGGATTCAACATAAGAATGTTGATCCCTAAAAAAGGAGTCACGTACACTTTCCACGAGAAAATGTAACTGAGATTGTGCATGTGTACGATAGCTTGGTCCTAGGTGGCCATTTCTTGACAAAAAAAGAGGGCAAAAGTGATTAAACGTCCTGCCTTAGAATATGGAATGCTCACAAATGGTAGCAATGTAGTCTGTATAAAATGAACTGCCTGAACCAGAAAACTGCTCCATTTTTTAATCCATACACTTTTTTTAAAAATTTTAATGCAACTTGTGCAACTGCCTATACTTTCATATGTGAAATAGTTCTGCTTGAATGGAGGTTACCCATTACAATCATGTGAAGTCTTCAGTAAAGTCAGATATAAATTCTTATTCTTGTTTTAAATAGATAAAAATGTTTAAGCTTATTATTTATATTGATATCGTCTTAAACGGTTTTCCAGTACGTTATAAATACTATTATAATGATGGATTTCAACATCTCTAAATGTAAGATGTTTAAGTTGGTTCTCAGCATTCCTGAAGAGATACCTCTCATTTCTGCACGTAGGTGCTTACATTAAAGCCTGTTATCCGCGAAGACGAATGTGCTCGTGATTTCAGTAGAAGGCATAAAATTTATAGTGTTTTATCTCGATGAGCATGATACTTTAAAACCGATGAACCGTGAACATATTTCACGGGGAGAGTTCATTAAATTCCTTTCCGCTTTATCAAGAGGGCGCTGAGCTGAAAGCTTAGCCGGCTCGGCACCTGCTAGTGCACAGCTGCGCCGTGCAGATGAGGTTTCGAACCATAATTGGTGCATGAGTAAACCAGTCCGTCGAAAGATTTGGGTCATGAAGAATAGATGAAATCAAATTGCTAATGTAATAGTAGAGTTATACCACGAAATCTGTGTGAAAATTCCAATATGTAATATTAATTATGACAATAATAACCATATTAATATTATAATAATGTAATAATAATAACGATTTGAAAATTTTAATTTTAGTAATAAGATATTAAAGGTGTGGAAACTTGTTGGTGAGAATTTTCAGACCAAGCGTGCGAACTTATTCAAATTAATACCGCTCAAATGTAGGACATTGCGTGATTATTAACACTTCAAACATCCTTATGATACAAACCCAGCTGCCGGATTCTTCACGGAACTGCAATCCATAATAGATAAAACTTGCACCAGCAAATCATATGAGATGCTATTATGATGATAGTGATGACAACAAATTATAGTACTGTGTAGTAATGCTATTTATTCACGAAATGCACTGACCAAATTGGAAACAAAAAATCACTGCAATATTTGTGAGCGGGAAATGAAATTTAGAGCAGATATTGTTTCTGCTCCAGTTCACATTATGTTGAGAATTTCAGAACAATAAGAGTGTTAAGAATGATTAAAAATCACGTAGCGCTAAAAATATAGGAAACAGTAGGAGAGACAGTCTACAGTTCATATCTGGTAATCAGTATTGGTGTTTGAGATATTTCAGAAAAATGTGGAGTAGTTGAGAGGAATGTGACTCTCAACAACTGTCTTCATTACTTCTCCAAATCTGTTATTTGTTACGTGAATATTATCATTGCTGCTCATGTGTTTACAATAATTATCAAAAATATCAACGCTGTCAGCGATGCTTGGGCAGAGATATCTGAGTTGGGTGGTTTCGCAGAGTGACGTCAACGAAGGCAACGGCAACGATTATGAAGAAAGATATAAAATGAAATACGATATTCCACGGATTGCGCGACTAAAGATATAAAAAAAATTAATCTTATAAAAATTCTCAGGAGACTCCAAAATGAAAAGGTAACAGTTTATTTATAATATAAATCTTATAGCAATATAAATATATTTAATTATAAAATAATACAATTATTTTTTAATAATAATTAAGTTATGTCTTAATTGCTTTGAGAATCATTTAGAAATAAATTTCAGTAATGTTTGAGGGAATTTTATTATTATTATTATTATTATTATTATTATTATTATTTATTATTAATATTATTATTCAATTTGTTAAACGTGCACTAAATAATAAAAGTGCATAGAGCATCATTCTTCCTATAATCGCCTTTTGTCGTAAAATCAGTTAGGTACTTCGAAATAAGAAATCGATATTCAGAATTTGCATTTACGCAGGGAAATTTTGTTTGCGCAAATACGTTCGAAACCGAATTAGATCGCGCAATTCATGCACGAAAACGGTGATTCGCGTATGTGCAAGCGCGTTCCGAGTCCCCTAATGCAGTTTCAGACCTCCATTTCACAACATAGTTATCTACCTATTCATGTGATTTGGTCTGTGAAATGAACCTTTGCTTTCAACGCACCAGTAGAGAGAAGAGATTTCCGATATTACGAAATGTACTACGTTAACGCACAAGAATTAATTAGCTCTTACGAAAATCACAGTGTACCCACAAATATAGTTTTCTCATTGCCGTGTGTATTACTGCGTTTCAAAATGGATTACAAATATCTTGGTATGAGCGTGTAGAGGCAATTTCATTCGCAAAATTTGCGTATCATTTAATATAACAAGATTACCAAAATTTAAATCACTCAACGTAGAGCTATAACGTTTTAAATCTAAAGGCTAATGTTACTAAAAAAGATTACGATTTATATTTTGTGAAGGTTCTATAGACGATAAAAATGAAATGCATTACAATGCATCAGAAATAAATTTCTACTGGGGTTTTCTACAGACTGAAATTTTATTTTTATTATAATCGTCGACATTGAGTTTGGAAGATCTCCATGATACAATCTTAAGGCCTAATTTTAAGTGATGACAATCATTTCAATAACAATTTCAATTTCTAGGTTTTATTAAACACGCGGCTTTGATTGATCTGACTTATTGTAATGAATGTTGAAAGGAACGAAGAAAACCTATATATTTTTGCTGTGGTGCTACGAAAATTCTCGAAACATTTATTTATTGTTTGATTATGTAATAAATATTTTGTAGTAGGCAATGTCATATAGTACCTGCAAATTACCTATCATATACTTGTCATACATAGTACCTGCCTGATATCATGTAGTACATGCAATTCTTATCATGGTAAATCTTATTTTCTTCTCACATTGCATTCGTTGAAAAAATAAATAATCGTGTAATTTGTAACGAAATTGTTTGTCTTGTTCTCGCGCAATGCGGGTGTGTCCGCATCCTGCTGCAGAGCCGCTCATGCCGCCCCCCACGAGGAGGGCAAGCGGCCGCGATGCGCGATCTAAAATAATTGCCCTCCCCTCCGCACGCGGCGCTGCGAGCACGGCGGCCGGTCGGCCCTCCCGATCCGCCAGCGTATTGAATATCCCACTGCGCGCTCAGTCGCACTGTGGTTGGTCACCCCCTTCCGTTACAGTTGCATCAAGCCTAGGTGATTTGCTCCTCATAAATGTTTCAAGGAAACAACAAATAAAATAAATTTTATAGAATTTAGGTTGTGAATAATATAGAATTTCGTGGTCAGACAGAAGAGCAGGCCTCATGGCCTGAGTCGCGCCGCGTAAAATTTGGCAATTCAATTCAATATGAAAGTTATGATAAAACTGAGTAACAATGCCTATATTGATCAAAAACATTACTTCCCTAATGTTCATCAGTTCGTAGGACGTCAATTCAGTAGAGGGTTAATCAAATAGTATCCTAAATAATCAAATGCGACAATTCAATTAAAATGCCCACCCTCTAAATGATCAGTTATTTATAAAACTTGATTGTGCCATTGGAAATGGTACTTTTAGTGCAATCGTTCGACATAAAGAGTTGAATGTCAGCAACCAACAAACATCATTATAATTCATTCGTTCTTGTGGAAACTCGTTTCGGAACATTTTGTCTCATTGAATTGAATTTTGTCTCAAGTGAACGCAGAAGTTTCTGACTCCGGGGCAGGGGCTTTCTCCATAAGCCCAGGAGGGTCGCGAGTGCGCGCGCCTCGCAGATTTACGAGGCGGCCGGCCCAAGAGGCGATGGTGGAGGCGGAGGTCGACGCGAAGAGGAAGATGAGGAGGGAGATGTGAGGGGAGAGGTACAGGGTCGGAGGCGAAGGTTCACGGGGGTGGAAGAACCAACGGGAGATGGTATTTGAGACGCCCGGAGGAGGGTGGGCAATGGAGATGGTGAAGATGCTGAAGATGCGAGGGCGAAGGCGAGGGCGAAGGCGAGGGCGAAGGCGAGGGCGAAGGCGAGGGCGAAGGCGAGGGCGAAGGCGAGGGCGAAGTGAAGGGCGAAGTGAAGAGCGAAGGCGAAGGCGAGGGCGAAAACTGTGGGGAAGGCCGGCAGGGAACGCGCGGTCGAGTGGGAAAGGGAAGGCGAGGGCGAGGCGCAGTGCCCGGCGCGGGGCAGTAGGGGTGCGGGTTATCGGTTGCGCGGCGGGAGCGTGTGCACGCGCGCCGCACGCGGCGGGAGGCGCGGCCGCCGCCCATTGTTCCGGCCGGAGGCGACCCTCGACCTCCGGCGCCGCTGCCGGAGGAGCGCGCCGTATCGGCACAATGGGCCTCACGCGGCCGCTCTGACGCGGCGGCGGCCGAGAGGAGCCACCCGGGGAGGCAGCCAGCGAGCGCACAGAGCAAGGAGATGCCTAGGAAGGCGGAATTGCAACTGGACTCTATCCAGGGAGAATGGATGGAGTCAAATCATGGGAATTTGATCCAATTTACTACACAAAATTGATTTTGAGATGACCTTCTGGTTATTATGTTTAATCGTTTATCAAACCTTGTATTGAAGATTCGCCTTTGTTGTAAACTACTTAAAAATGTATCATAAGTAATTATTTTCATTTTCCACAATAGTATAGTACTATTAATAAAAAAACAGAAAATAAATAATAAATAAAAAAACGCGCGATAAAAACAGAAAAGCTTATTTCTGAAAAAATGCAAACAAATGTAAGAGACAATTTCCAATCAACAAAGTTATAGTGCCACAAACGTATTCTTTGAAGAAATCGTGCTTAAGAATGACATATTGTCTACATATCAAATCAGCTGTAAAGCGATGCAAGCGCCACCAAGGGGTTGTGAGCCACTAGCGGCGGGAGACAGAACTCGGCGGCAATGGCGGCGGCAATCAAAGCAATGTAATGAAGTGGAGTGTTGGGTGTAAGAATTCTAATGTAAAAGGTCATTACTAAAATTAACTCATATCTGGGATTGTAAGTTAACAGCAGAAAGGTCAAAGCTGATGTTAATAGACTCAATAAAATGTTCAACATATCGAAACATATTTTTAAGAGAGCTGTTTCCCTTTTCGTGATGAATTTGTAACAGCAAGGCACCGAACTAGCCACTGAGATCCTGCGTTGCACCTGCGGAGGGTCCGGAGGGGGCGGTGGCAGGCGCGGCAATGACGGAGACGGGTCGCCCGCTTGCCCATTACACGGCGCGATAACGCCCCTTCCCGAATGGCCGAGCCGTCGCCGCAGCCTCCTTTCTCCCTCCCCCCGTCCTCACCTACCCCCCCCGGGCCGCTGTCCGCTTACCGCGACGTTCCGCTGCCCTGGCGTTTCACCGCACCATCAATTTGCGCGTCACCTTCCCCGTCCCTTCGCTCTGCCTCTCTCTCCCTACATTCCTCACCTGCGCCATCACCCTCGACCTCCATTTCGTCTTCATGTCAACTAGGGTCCTCTACCTTTGCGAAGGTTTTTCTACGGAATGTGTTTTCTTTCACAGGCAACAGTTATCTCTTTTCCAGTACTCCCGTCGTCCTCGTCATATCCTTTTTCTGTTGTGGCTCCTTCGACCTCCCTCATCTGTGTTCCCTTCGACCAAATTGCAGCCCTGCTACGATCCGCTGGCTCATCCCATCTCCCAAACGTACACTGTTACTCTGGTGGTTCCATCATTCTGTCACCTCCTTGCTTCCCCCTCCTCCTGTGCCCACAACAGCTATCCTATCGATCCCGACGCCCCCCTCTCCCTCATTGACCTTCTATCACCATCACTCTGCCATCCCGAACCTCTGCCTCCCGCACCCGCTGTAACCTCTTGGCCTCCAGCTGTCGTGCCTCGCTCCTTCTGCCTCATTAGTGTCATGACCGCCAGCGCGAAGGAAGACGCAGGTACCCATCGGATGATTCTCGAGGCACTACGATTGAAAGCCATTAGTCCGGACAGCAACATTTTAGTTCTCCACAAGTACACCCGTCATGGCCCCCAACACGAGAGTCTCTGGGTACAGCTTGGCAAATTTATTCCTCAATTTCTACGCTCGCCGATCACCACACTTTTCTATTGCTCTTCGTAATTCTCAGTTGATTTAAAGTGCCAGTATTGGTCTATTCCTCTACATGTTCCAGCGATTGATTGATTAGTGATTCGGGGCGCGTCAACTGATAAG
>JAHLJT010009419.1:203093424-203128305 GCA_031308135.1 Acheta domesticus | reverse complement strand
ACAACAAATTATAGTACTGTGTAGTAATGCTATTTATTCACGAAATGCACTGACCAAATTGGAAACAAAAATCACTGCAATATTTGTGAGCGGGAAATGAAATTTAGAGCAGATATTGTTTCTGCTCCAGTTCACATTCATGTTGAGATTTCAGAACATATAAGAGTGTTAAGAATGATTAAAAATCACGTAGCGCTAAAAAATATAGGAAACAGTAAGAGAGACAGTCTACAGTTCATATCTGGGAATCAGTATTGGTGTTTGAGATATTTCTGAAAAATGTGGAGTATTTGAGAGGAATGTGACTCTCAACAACTGTCTTCATTACTTCTCCAAATCTGTTATTTGTTCACGTGAATATTATCATTGCTGCTCATGTGTTTTACAATAATTATCAATATATCAACGCTGTCAGCGATGCTTAGGCAGAGATATCTGAGTTGGGTGGTTTCGCAGAGTTGACGTCAACGAAGGCAAGGCAACGATTATGAAGAAAGATATAAATGAAAAACGATATTCCACGGATTGCGCGACTAAAGATATAAAAAAAATTAATCTTATATTAATTCTCACAGACTCCAAAATGAAAAGGTAACAGTTTATTTATAATATAAATCTTATAGCAATATAAATGTATTTAATTATAAAATAGTACAATTATTATTTAATAATAATTAAGTTATATCTTAATTGCTTTGAGAATCATTTAGAAATAAATTCCAGTAATGTTGAGGGAATTTATTATTATTATTATTATTATATTATTATTAAATATTATTATTCAATTTGTTAAAACATGCACTAAATAATCAAAGTGCATAGAGCATCATTCTTCCTATAATCGCCTTTTGTCGTAAAATCAGTTAGGTACTTCGAAATAAGAAATCGATATTCAGAATTTGCATTTACGCAGGAAATTTTGTTTTGCGCAATACGTTCGAAACCGAATTAGATCGCGCAATTCATGCACGAAAACGGTGATTCGCGTATGTGCAAGCGCGTTCCGAGTCCCCTAATGCAGTTTCAGAACTCCATTTTCACAACATAGTTATCTACCTATTCATGTGATTTGGTCTGTGAAATGAACCCTTTGCTTTCAACGCACCAGTAGAGAGAAGAGATTTCCGATATACGAAATGTACTACGTTAACGCACAAGAATTAATTAGCTCTTACGAAAATCACAGTGTACCCAACAAATATAGTTTTCTCATTGCCGTGTGTATTACTGCGTTTCAAAATGGATTACAAATATCTTGGTATGAGCGTGTAGAGGCAATTTCATTCGCAAAATTTGCGTAATCATTTAATATAACAAGATTACCAAAATTTAAATCACTCAACGTAGAGCTATAACGTTTTAAATCTAAAGGCTAATGTTACTAAAAAAGATTACCGATTTATATTTTGTGAAGGTTCTATAGACGATAAAAATGAAATGCATTACAATGCATCAGAAATCAATTTCTACTGGGGTTTTCTACAGACTGAAATTTATTTTTATTATAATCGTCGACATTGAGTTTGGAAGATCTCCATGATACAATCTTAAGGCCTAATTTTAAGTGATGACAATCATTTCAAGAACAATTTCAATTTCTAGGTTTTATTAAACACGCGGCTTTGATTGATCTGACTTATTGTAATGAATGTTGAAAGGAACGAAGAAAACCTATATATTTTTGCTGTGGTGCTACGAAAATTCTCGAAACATTTATTTATTGTTTGATTATGTAATAATATTTGTAGTAGGCAATGTCATATAGTACCTGCAAATTACCTATCATATACTTGTCATACATAGTACCTGCCTGATATCATGTAGTACATGCAATTCTTATCATGGTAAATCTTATTTTCTTCTCACATTGCATTCGTTGAAAAAATAAATAATCGTGTAATTTGTAACGAACTGTTTCTCTTGTTCTCGCGCAATGCGGGTGTGTCCGCATCCTGCTGCGAGCCGCTCATAGCCGCCCCCCACGATGAGGGCAAGCGTGCCGCGATGCTGCCGATCTAAATAATTGCCCTCCCCCTCCGCACGCGGCGCTGCGAGCACGGCGGCCGGTCGGCCCTCCCGATCCTGCAGCGTATTGAATATCCCACTGCGCGCTCAGTCGCACTGTGGTTGGTCACCCCCTTCCGTTACAGGTGCATCAAGCCTAGGTGATTTGCTCCTCATAAATGTTTCAAGGGAAACAACAAATAAATAAATTTTATAGAATTTAGATTGTGAATAATATATAATTTCGTGGTCAGACAGAAGAGCAGGCCTCATGGCCTGAGTCGCGCCGCGTAAAATTTGGCAATTCAATTCAATATGAAAGTTATGATAAAACTGAGTAATAATGCCTTTATTGATCAAAAACATTACTTCCCTAATGTTCATCAGTTCGTAGGACGTCAATTCAGTAGAGGGTTAATCAAATAGTATCCTAAATAATCAAATGCGACAATTCAATTAAAATGCCCACCCTCTAAATGATCAGTTATTTATAAAACTTGATTGTTGCCATTGGAAATGGTACTTTTAGTGCAATCGTTCGACATAAAGAGTTGAATGTCAGCAACTTACAAACATCATTATAATTCATTCGTTCTTGTGGAAACTCGTTTCGGAACATTTTGTCTCATTGAATTGAATTTTGTCCTCAAGTGAACGCAGAAGTTTCTGACTCGGTGCAGGGTGCTTTCTCCATAAGCCCAGGAGGGTCGCGAAGTGCGCGCGCCTCGCAGATTTACGAGGCGGCCGGCCCAAGAGGCGATGGTGGAGGCGGAGGTCGACGAGAAGAGGAAGATGAGGAGGGAGACGTGAGGGGAGAGGTGCAGGGTCGGAGGCGAAGGTTCACGGGGGTGGAAGAACCAACGGGAGATGGTATTTGAGACGGCCGGAGGAGGGTGGGCAATGGAGATGGTGAAGATGCTGAAGATGCGAGGGCGAAGGCGAGAGCGAAGGCGAGGGCGAAGGCGAGGGCGAGGGCGAGGGCGAAGGCGAGGGCGAAGGCGAGGGCGAAGGCGAGGGCGAGGGCGAGGGCGAGGGCGAGGGCGAAGGCGAGGGCGAGGGCGAAGGCGAGGGCTAAGGCGAGGGCGAGGGCGAAGGCGAAGGCGAAGGCGAGGGCGAAGGCGAGGGCGAAGGCGAGGGCGAAGGCGAGGGCGAAAGCGAGGGCGAAGGCGAGGGCGAAGGCGAGGGCGAAGGCGAGGGCGAAGGCGAGGGCGAAGGCGAGGGCGAAGGCGAGGGCGAAGGCGAGGGCGAAGGCGAGGGCGAAGGCGAGGGCGAAGGCGAGGGCGAAGGCGAGGGCGAAGGCGAGGGCGAAGGCGAGGGCGAAGGCGAGGGCGAAGGCGAGGGCGAAGGCGAGGGCGAAGGCGAGGGCGAAGGCGAGGGCGAAGGCGAGGGCGAAGGCGAGGGCGAAGTGAAGGGCGAAGTGAAGAGCGAAGGCGAAGGCGAGGGCGAAAACTGTGGGAAGGCCGGCAGGGAACGCGCGGTCGAGTGGGAAAGGGAAGGCGAGGGCGAGGCGCAGTGCCCGGCGCGGGGGCAGTAGGGGCGCGGGTTATCGGTTGCGCGGCGGGAGCGTGTGCACGCGCGCCGCACGCGGCGGGAGGCGCGGCCGCCGCCCATTGTTCCGGCCGGAGGCGACCCTCGACCTCCGGCGCCGCTGCCGGAGGAGCGCGCCGTATCGGCACAATGGGCCTCACGCGGCCGCTCTGACGCGGCGGCGGCCGAGAGGAGCCACCCGGGGAGGCAGCCAGCGAGCGCACAGAGCAAGGAGATGCCTAGGAAGGCGGAATTGCAACTGGACTCTATCCAGGGAGAATGGATGGAGTCAAATCATGGGAATTTGATCCAATTTACTACACAAAATTGATTTTGAGATGACCTTCTGGTTATTATGTTTAATCGTTTATCAAACCTTGTATTGAAGATTCGCCTTTGTTGTAAACTACTTAAAAATGTATCATAAGTAATTATTTTCATTTTCCACAATAGTATAGTACTATTAATAAAAAAACAGAAAATAAATAATAAATAAAAAAACGCGCGATAAAACAGAAAAGCTTATTTCTGAAAAAATGCAAACAAATGTAAGAGACAATTTCCAATCAACAAAGTTATAGTGCCACAAACGTATTCTTTGAAGAAATCGTGCTTAAGAATGACATATTGTCTACATATCAAATCAGCTGTAAAGCGATGCAAGCGCCACCAAGGGGTTGTGAGCCACTAGCGGCGGGAGACAGAACTCGGCGGCAATGGCGGCGGCAATCAAAGCAATGTAATGAAGTGGAGTGTTGGGTGTAAGAATTCTAATGTAAAAGGTCATTACTAAAATTAACTCATATCTGGGATTGTAAGTTAACAGCAGAAAGGTCAAAGCTGATGTTAATAGACTCAATAAAATGTTCAACATATCGAAACATATTTTTAAGAGAGCTGTTTCCCTTTTCGTGATGAATTTGTAACAGCAAGGCACCGAACTAGCCCCTGAGATCCTGCGTTGCACCTGCGGAGGGTCCGGAGGGGGCGGTGGCAGGCGCGGCAATGACGGAGACGGGTCGCCCGCTTGCCCATTACACGGCGCGATAACGCCCCTTCCCGAATGGCCGAGCCGTCGCCGCAGCCTCCTTTCTCCCTCCCCCCGTCCTCACCTACCCCGCCCCCCCCCGGGCCGCTGTCCGCTTACCGCGACGTTCCGCTGCCCTGGCGTTTCACCGCACCATCAATTTGCGCGTCACCTTCCCCGTCCCTTCGCTCTGCCTCTCTCTCCCTACATTCCTCACCTGCGCCATCACCCTCGACCTCCATTTCGTCTTCATGTCAACTAGGGTCCTCTACCTTTGCGAAGGGTTTTCTACGGAATGTGTTTTCTTTCACAGGCAACAGTTATCTCTTTTCCAGTACTCCCGTCTTCTTCGTCATATCCTTTTTCTGCTGTGGCTCCTTCGACCTCCCTCATCTGTGTTCCCTTCGACCAAATTGCAGCCCTGCTACGATCCGCTGGCTCATCCCATCTCCCAAAACGTACACTGTTACTCTGGTGGTTCCATCATTCTGTCACCTCCTTGCTTCCCCCTCCTCCTGTACCCACAACAGCTATCCTATCGATCCCGACGCCCCCCTCTCCCTCATTGACCTTCTATCACCATCACTCTGCCATCCCGAACCTCTGCCTCCCGCACCCGCTGTAACCTCTTGGCCTCCAGCTGTCGTGCCTCGCTCCTTCTGCCTCATTAGTGTCATGACCGCCAGCGCGAAGGAAGACGCAGGTACCCATCGGATGATTCTCGAGGCACTACGATTGAAAGCCATTAGTCCGGACAGCAACATTTTAGTTCTCCACAAGTACACCCGTCAAGGCCCCCAACACGAGAGTCTCTGGGTACTGCTTGGCAAATTTATTCCTCAATTTCTACGCTCGCCGATCACCACACTTATCTATTGCTCTTCTTAATTCTCAGTTGATTTAAAGTGCCAGTATTGGTCTATTCCTCTACATGTTCCAGCGATTGATTGATTAGTGATTCGGGGCGCGTCAACTGATAAGATCATTAGTTCCGTAAGTGTAGTGCATGCTTTTTAAAATCTCAGAAGGGGGAATGCGAGATCCGGCGCCGGCCGACGTCGGCTTGCGGAGATTTTTCCCAAAGTCTCCAGCAGGGCACTGCCTCAGCCGGGACAAGCTCCTAAGTTCCCGGCTGGTCTCTGAATAAGTGTGATAGTGCATGTAAATGTGTGTAAGTAAGAGATGAGGATAGGCCAAGGAAGAAAGAAAGATCACGCGCGGTCCGTAAATTCAGGGCACTGCTCCGGCATTTACATGGTATTGATCGTAGAAACCATGGAAAAGAGCCGGCAGCAACATTACTCCTCCAGACAGGTCAGAGATAATGCAGTGACATCAGTTGATGTCCTGAGCCACCTCTGGCGACTTTCGGGAGTGTATAATAACAATGCCGGTATAATAACTACTATCATGGGAGTGACAACCAAACAGTGCAAAATCTACGAGTGCAATGCCCGAAACCCGCTTACTGTAGCGGCCTAAGCGAATAGTGGACAGTGTCCCGAACGAACCGTGCCAATCCAATGCATTGCCTACAAATACATGAAAATAACCAAAACGTATTTAATACAAATTATATGGAACATATGCTCACGGACAAAACATTATACACATATTCGAACAAAAAAATTCCCTTGAGCTGTAACGTCTCTTACAAACTGTAACTCACCGCTGCCACAAATGCCAAGTTCTACCTCGTTGTACGTTTCATTAGCTTGGAAGATTAGCGTGGAGGAACCTGGTTCCTGCTTCACGCTGGGGGAACCAAGAGCGCTGTGATTCGCAGGTTTTATCGAGCAGTGCGCCTATCGGTCGCGCTCTAATTGCCGGCTCGCTCGCGCTAATGAATGCCAAGGCTGCCGCGCTGATTGGGGCTC
The DNA here is from genome assembly GCA_031308135.1 of Acheta domesticus. Lineage (NCBI taxonomy): Eukaryota > Metazoa > Arthropoda > Insecta > Orthoptera > Gryllidae > Acheta > Acheta domesticus. Next base: position 203,121,870 of record JAHLJT010009419.1, on the reverse strand, counting down.
GCGGGCGGCGGCGCGGCGTGTCGGAAGCCATGCGCACGCGGCTTTCGTCACGGGCACGCGGGTGGACAGGCGCGCAACTTCGGCCGAGTGGTTTCTCTGAACGTAATCGATGAAAACCCCGTGTAAACGGTCTCACACTCCGCGTAATGCAAAAAAAGCGCAATAATGTCGTTATTTACGACGTATTAATAATATGACGAAGAAAATAATACGAAAAATACAGTTATGTATTATTATAAATTATTAAGATTAAAAAAGATAATATCATTTATTATTTAATGATATGTTATTGCTTGTTACTGCCTTCGATACGGAGCTCAATATTCACGGCATAACTTACCTGGATCGAGAGGATCATGGTTCCGAGGGAAAGATGAGAACGGCGAATGATGCTACATGTTCTCATGTGGAGGGGTTTATGAGAGGGAATTATGAAAGATAATTATGGGATGGGGAATACGAGAAAACTAACCGAGTTAAGCGATCTAGTTAATTAGTAAATAAGGAAATCTGAATCAATGAAATTAGGTAAAAAATAAAATTATGTACCACGTTAACTGGATCTAATGATCTCTGATGACAAAAAGCCCTGGGTCCTCGGGCATTTTGTCGCCGTTCGATCATTAGCACCCTTATAATGCCCTTGCTGCATAAATAAGTATTTAGAAGGTATACGGAAAGAAATAATCTTAATACCTACATGTGAAAGATTATTTCTTTCTCCATTCATTCTAATTCATGGAACTGCACAAACTTCTGAAGAAACCGTCAAAATGAAAAATATTATTGATTACTTTCCTCAAATAATTACTATCTGAGCTTTATTTTCATATTTCTGAACTTCTACTTCCTTCACGATATTTTACCCCAAATAGTGTTTTATTTATTAAAAAATCTTCCTACATTACATTTCGTGTCCTAGAAGTATTTATTACTGACATCTACAACATGTGAAGGGGAAAAATTATAACTTTTATCAATTTGCATATGCATATATACGGAGTTATAACGGATATAATAAAGGATAACGGAGTTATATGCATATAGGCTGAGGAGGCCAAAGACTGGATGGAGAAGATGCCCACGCCAGGAAATAAAAAAAAATCTAATAGTTTAGCATGTACTCGTCTTCTGACGGCAGGTTTTTCTCCCTTCAGGATTTTTTTCCTCAGCCGTACCTTATGGTCTCCTTTCCGCGGCTTTAATGCGAAGAATAGACCATTAGGGATGAATGCCAGAATTCGAAAAGTTAGAATGCGGTAGGATGTAGGTATTGTAATGGCTTAAAGTCCTTCAGCCTAGCCACATAGTTAAAAGAATTGAAATTATGTATCAATGAGTTATAATTACCTATTAAATAAAAAATATATGCATATACACGTTGTCTTTTGCCTTTAATTTTAGACAATCCCGTCTGGATAGATGTACAGCAGGTACACAAAATCCCGCAACGTCAGTACGTGCCTTGCCGAACATCTCTGCTCTACGAGGTATCTGAATAGAGGTAAATGTCACAAATAACTGGAAATTTTCAATGTTCATGACATGTTTATTGACAAAAAAGTTATTATTTTTGATCCATCTACATCACCTAGAAGTTTGTAACATTTATTCTAATGCATGCACGTACAGTCGAGGAAAGCTAAACACAAATTGAATTCATTTGAATATGAACAATGTTTATAGGGTGCGTTCTTCCTGGACGCTTAGAAATTTTGAAACTTTTTACCGGAATCGCGGCCAAGCAGACATTTTTTGTGGATTGGACCTTCACCGCCCGTTGTTTATCAATGAGGTAAGACTCCAATTTGGAACAATTCACCCAATTTTGATTTCTTTAATGTTATCCGATCTCGAAACAATTAGCTCAGGTATAATAACAGATATTTGAACCGAGGACTATTTTGGGGTGCCGACGTGATCTACATGGCTAATTTTAGCGTTCGTTCAGATAATAAGTGGATTGCGGGAATGTTGTGCAAGTTCTTTTTTTTTTTTGTGGGGGGAGGTGTCCATTGACTGAGGTTGCTCAACACGGAGCGGACGCTTCACTGAGGTTCTGGTGCCTGTTGTTTCTAAAAGAAGGAACTTGCACGGCAGCCTCTATTACACTCTGATGACGCTGTCGTAAGAATACCTACTTTCTTTTACTTCGTCAATTCGCGGGAATTCGTGAGTAAAATTAGCAATGTTTAGCAATCTACACTTTGCCTCACCGCCTCCTCTCTAATTCTTCCGGTAGGTTCTAATTTGTGAATTTCCATTCTTTAGTGTGCTTATATTATTACACAATGAGACGAAAATGCTCTCCATTCAGTGTCGAAATCGTAGTTGATCAAAGGAAACTAGTAATGTAGTGATGTAGTTTATATCAATTACAGCAATCCTGTACTACCGTCAAATGATACAACTGTGTGTCAGAGTACATAACTATTTACCTAGTATGTTTATGAGGAAAATGATGTCAATCAGCTTCTAGAAGAGACTGAACTTATTGACATTCGTATTGTAAGTGGATAGGAGCATTACCTTATAGAATAATATGAGCCTGTAGAGAGCATCGTTGTCTCTTTCGAGACGGTGTCTCCATTGAAGCTCCCCACGACCGCTCGTCGCCTCACGTTGCGGCGCGTCGCCAACTGCCCCGCCCACTCGGGGGAGTCCAGGGAGCCCCTTGGCCTCCTCACACAAATCAGTACAGTAGTACCGCCCAAAAGCAGGAATTGTGCTTGGCCTGTAGTTGTATACCTTGACTCATAGTTGTTCCATTTGGCGGTTCTAACTTTTCTGATACTGGCCAAGGTGTGAACCCCTTATTGCCGAGGAAGTGACCGGGAGTCTTGGCTCAGTGCGTCAACTGATATCACTGCAGTGCTTCTGATCGGCAGGTCTTTGTTTGGACTCTCGACGGTGGCATGATTTTCGATACTAGCTTGTCAGCCGCAGTCCGGAGGAGAATTCTATCGGCCAACTGCTCTGATCGGTAGTTTTCCGTGATTTCTCCGTTGAACACCATGTGAATGCCGAAGCACTATCAAACAAACGGACCACACGCGATCTTTCCTTCCTCTTCCTTGTCCTAGCCCCATCCCTTACTTACACACACACACACACATACAATACACCACCACACACGCCGGGAGATCGGTCGGGAGCTTAGAGCTTGTCCCGGCTGAGACGGTGCCCCGCCGGTGGGAGATATCTCCCCGTGGGAAATCCCGGGGGAGACAGCTACAGACGGTAGGTCGGCGCCGGATATCGCCAGCGGGGGAAGATCACCGCCACCTCCTAAGGTGAAAACATGCACTGCCCTTACGGTACTAATGACCTTAGCAGTTGACGCGCCCGGAATCACTATCAACTAACCGAGGAAGCGGCTTCTGGAGAGAAATTCCAGGTGTACCCCAGGGCCTTCGCTGGGCCACCCGCTCTCTGGCGCGCGCAGGATCAACCGCTCGGCCGCCGCCAGCCGTTTCCTCCGCTCAGAGATTAATAGTCCATGGCGGCGAGCGGCTGCGCAATCCAGCGCCGCCATTGCAACTCCCCGCAGCCGCTCGTCGCCACTCGTTGCGGAGCGTCGCCAATAGCCCCACCCACGCGCGGGAGCGGAAGGAGCCACTCGCCATCACAGAGCTCTAGAATGCAAGAATTTGGGGCAAGCTGTCCTTAGTGTCCAGCCTAGCAGTGGCCACGTGCTATCTGCCTATCGCTAAACTAGAGCCGATCGTGCCCGCGCGCCTCTCCTTCCCTCCCCTTCCTGCCTCTCCCGTACGATTGGCTTAACAAGCAGCGGGCCACATCGGTGGCCCGCGAATAAGCGTTGTGCCAGCAAGAGGACGGCCCACTTGAGAGAAAACACTTACTCGCGAACGAGTAGAGTTGCAGTGATCCTCGAAAGAAAGAAAGAGCGCACCCTTCTGAATACATGAAATCTTATTATCACAGCAATATTGAAACCTACAGTACTTTTCAATTATATTTATTGCAGTCCATAAATCCAATGCAGCTTATCTCCGAGAGTTATGCTGACTTTATCAGGAATGAAATTTACGCCCTTCTCTGATTTTTGCTATTTTCAATTCTTGCCATTAGTGATGTCACTGTGTATGACCCTCCCTCCAATGCTGATTCTGGCTACTCTGTAAGTGCCATTTAAATTCGCAATAGTCTGTGGCATTCCTCTGCTATATACTCCTAACTTCAGCAGTACTTAAGTGATGTGATCGGTCGGTTCTCTTAAATTATGAGAAAGTGTATGAAAAAACTGATGAATTCATAATCTAACAATAGGATATTAGGGCATTATTATTATTATTATTACTATTATTATTACTGATACTAATCCAATTCATATTATTAATCCGGATAATTCGACGAAGAAAACACGTTCCAAATACTTGAGTTCTACCTAGCATACATGTATATCATCACTACTAGAAACAAATCATTTCCCATTTCTACTATTTAAAATATTTGACTCATGTAGGGATTATTGCTGATAAGTACAATTATTATAAATGTTAAAAGACAGATTTCCAAAATATATCCTAGAATGTCTCATTTAATTATTCAAATTGCGATGTAGATTTAGGGTCTCAATTTGTGTAGAACTATGGAGAGACCGCAGTTGTTTAAAGGAATTCCATGGCCCCTGAAATTGATGAAAACAAACATTACATCATCCATTGTAAGTATCAGAGTTGCCCGAAAATAAGTATCCCTTGTTCAGCCACTCAATTAACTTCTCGCAGGCCAAGTCGAGTCAACGGCGAAGCGCCTCTCTGGTGGCGGTGTGGGCGGTGGCCGCCCCTGTGCGCGCGCCGCCTTCACAAGTTTTATTTAAGAGGCGTCGTGACATTAGGAGATAATGCAATCCGCCTCGCTCGCTTGGCACGTGTTGAAATCCGCGCGCAGATCTCTCCCTCGCGGCCACGGACTGCGTTCCGCCTCTGCCGCCGCCGCCGCCGCTGCGCGCCCCGTGGTCGCCCGCCCGCTGCGGCGCGTGCGCACAGATTGGTCGGCGCGATACGCCTTCGACGCCGACGCCGCCGACGCCGCCCCCGCCCTGGCCCCCGTCCCTGCGACGACGGTCGTGGAGAATGCCTATTGCGGGTTGCTTAAATTCCGAAGCGTAGGTGCCGCGCACGCGTTTGGATGCATGACACTCATTTAAGACCGTAATTGCTTATCCGATTTTGTGGGTCTTATTTGTCAATTTTCTATTGATATTGTTTATTATAAGAAAGGAGCACAAAAAAGTGCGCGTAATTAGTAACATCTATGTTACTGATTTCCAATATGAGCAGAAATTGAAAGACAACTTTTCAATCTCCGGCCATATGTGAGGTGTCTATGGTTTAGATACCCAAAAACTCAGGCAAACTGCAAAAAGTATTAAACAGTTTCGATTTAGACTGAAAAATGGAATATTTTTATTGCATTATATCCCTTATTCTTATTCTGCGCGAACCAATTGCCTTTTCATACCGAGTGTGTCGCTGTTTACGATACTGCTGACGTCAAACAACAGCAAGGCTCCAAGAAAGAGTCTGACTATCATTAAATGTTCGTTACTTACGTGTTGCGTTATAGAGTAAATATTTTTTGATTTTCTTGGTAGTGAGGAACAGTTGTATAAATAACCTGTGTTATTGTCATATTCGTGAAAATATTTTTTCTTAAACATTTAACATATTGCGGTGTTATAAGTGTTTTATTTATTGTTGACGTGCAGTGTGCGAGCTGCATTTTGGGAAACCATTTGGTTCGGTTTTGTTCAGCAGTATTTTGTAGCTACACATCACTAGTTCTGAATGTATTTCCAAAAAAGAATGCAGAAATTTGTTCCGAATAGAAGCATTTATAAGTGTGTATCTTTGGAAGTTAAATAAAACTCCACCGGCCTTTGTGAAGCAAATATTATTAAAACAAATTGAGAATATTATTTGATCTTTTTTCAACTTACTCTTGCCATTGTTAGGAAGAAAGAATGCCTCTAAAGAAAATCTATCACTTCAACGTTGAGATTTGAAACTGTAAGCCACTTCAATAACATGCTAAGCCGAAAATACCTTCATACCTCCTGTCAGTTTTAGAAGGGTAGAAGAAAAGATAATTAAAAAAATAATAATTTTGCTTACCACACTAGATTTTAGATGAAAGTGATACCAATGGTTTGTAATTCGGTTTTATAAATAGTATATAATAAAAAGGCCCTCAGTTAACTTACAATAGACATGAATCTTTCACAAAGAGCTTTTAAAGTAAGTGCTTCTAATTTTTGATTATTGAAAGTTTCAATTCCATTTTCTTCTCTTCAATGTTTTGTAGCATGTAGCATGTTTTTCAAAATCTGTATATATTCGCTTTCTCTGTATCCGCATTCCTTTTTGCTTCTGTCTTTGGAAATTCAATGAAAAGTTTGTGATTGTAATTTTCCCATTTTTCTGTCTCTTATAAAATATAAGAAATGTAATTTTATTCAGAACTTTCTATTTCAGTGCGGTCGTGTAGTAGATCGCAAACAAGTTTTATATATAGTTCATGTTAAAAAGTAGTAAGTAAGTGCTTCATTAGTAATGTATAATGGGACAGCTCTGTCAAAAAAGGCAAGTGCCATTAATTTCAATTAGTTATAACAAACTCACTATTTCCAAATACGCATGACCTCATCTTGAATTCATCTGCTGTATATTTTGCTTCATGTGAACAGTTACTTAACAGACAGGCAGATAATTTTAGTGCATTTCACAGAAAAGAGAAAATGTTATGTCAATAGTTACTGATTATCACAACAATCTCGCTTAGATACGACATGCGATGAATGTAGATTTCCGCAACAAAATTTTCCCGATGTCGGTGTCTGTGAGCCATGCAATGCATTCCGCAGTCTTGTTCAGAATATTAAGCAACTATGAAACAGTTTTGCATAGACTAAAGTTTGTGTTAAACACAGACTTTATTCTATTGTGATTGTTTTATTGAATGCCAGAAAATTACTCTTAAATTTGTAAAGGATTTATTGAAAGAAAAGATATCTCTTTTATTATGCTAGTGATTCATTTTACAAGTTGCACCACATGAGAGCATTCGCTTTTCGATTCTTAGATATCAAGCTGTTTAACCGTAACGAATAGTTAGTTTTAACGAGTAGTATTTTGAACAAAATTACTTTCCTTGAAATTCTTTTGCAAGGCTGTCACTTAGATTGATGTAAAACTTCAGGAAGGTCCAAAAAGACTTCGGACAGTCATATTTATAAAATGAATAACTTTTATTTACGGCGACGTTTCGAATGCGTGATGTACATTCATCTTCAGGCCAAATACAGATGTATACAAATAAACTAAAAAATTTTAAAATTGGTTTAGAACTATCTCAGATCTTAAATAACTTTTGTTATAATAATTTTGTTACATATTCATGTGTAACCTTGATGAATATAAATTTTTATTTATCAAGGTTACATATGAATATGTAACAAAATTATTATAACAAAAATTATTATAACAAAAGTTATTTAAGATCTGAGATAGTTCTAAACCAATTTTAAATTTTTTTAGTTTATTTGTATACATCTGTATTTGGCCTGAAGATGAATGTACATCACGCATTCGAAACGTCGCCGTAAATAAAAGTTGTTAATTTTATAAATATGACTGTCCGAAATCTTTTTGGATCTTCTTGAACTTTTATATAAAATTAATTTTCATCAAAAAACGCGTACGTCACAAGTTCTTTCAGTGAAGAAATGTATGATGGTCTCTTTTGATATTTGCAGTGCTACCACCATCGACATTTGCCGTGTCCTCACCTGCAGTGACCACCATCGTTGTCGCCATCAGACATTCCCGCTGCGTCATGCATTCAGGGGCCGGTATAACACGGCAGGAATGCGAGACCAGTCATTCCATAAAATACACGATTATTTACTCATATCCTATTCAAGCGCGATGACTGGTCAGCTTCAAACAACGCGCCTGGAAAGTGAAATTAATGTTGTTGTCGCCGTCATGTAACACGGTGTTGACTGAGAAGATACCTTAAACGGAAGGTGTAACTTCTAATACACACGTATTGTGTCACAGTAGAAGCGATTCGAGAAAAAAATTGTGAAATACAATTTCTGGTAATGCTTTCCGAATGTTTTAAAATACATGTAATTTCGAAAAGATTTCTACCAGAGCAGTTACAAATTGTAGCAATTACTGAGAAATTTTCTCTGAATACGAAACGTAATTTAGACTACCAATTTGCATAATGACCACCAGAATATGTTGCCAAAATTTCGAGACCAGCCTTCACACCTTATAGAGATTCGTCAGTATGAGAGAGAGATGATCACGTGACACCAGGAGAATCTCAAAAAATTCCTCAGCCTTTCTCACCGTTGGCACGTTGTCGTGGTAGGTTCAAAAGCCTCACAATTCCTACAAATTCGCTTTTTTCTTGTCACCTTTTTTCCCGCGTGATTGCGTGGTGTGTTCATACCTTGATTGCGCTTTTCGTGTCAGGGTGCTTGCGACGTACATTATTATGGCTGTCTCTCAGACCCGATCTCTACACAAGTAGAACCCATGTTTGCCATGACAGAGAACGGCATTAAAAATTGTGAAGTATAGCTTGTGCCAAGTTCCTAGGACATGAACAGGCGACATGTGACGAATATAAGCATGCACAGTTCGCTTTTTATAGTGAAACACAAGTAACTTCGAGGTGCCATGAATATTCTACAGCGTAAATACTGAACATTATAACATTCGTTAATGTTAAAAATATTGCAATAAGTGCTTCTTTACAAGCAAGAACGAAAAAATATGAAATATATTGTCATATGTTTGCATATTGATATAAAAAATGCGTTGACTTGTGAATAATATTTTACGAATACAAAATAAAATGAAAGTGTATATTTTTTGAAGGACAATAAAAATAAAGCTCTCAGATAAAACATATAACTTTTCTTACGGCCTTGATAGACATTTTAATTTGTATGAACCTTGATGAAATTGTCTTATCACTTAAGGGTCACTGAGAAATTTCCACTGTTTTAATTCCAAAATAACCTTCCAATGTACCTTAAATTATATTGAATTTTCTGAAGGAGAACATAAGTATATGATTTATTTATCAAATTCAGTTCACCCTTTCTCATTCATCTTCTCAAAATTAAATACATTTCGCTGGTCGTTTGCGTAGCGCTCCACATTTCAGAAACACAACAATGCCAAGACCATTCTCGAGACGAAGAAAACCCAAAACCCACGACAACACCCAAGTGTCACCCCGAACTGCTACTCGGCGCTCATATTTCACACAAATTAACAGCAATTTTGCCGCCCACTCGACAGCGCGTCAGGGCGCTCCGCTCCACAAAGCCCACGCGACCGGCGACCAGCGCGCCCCGCGCTGCCGCTCCGCTCATGACACGCGCGTGGACCGAAATGGGCCGAAACGCTCCATCAGCAGATCAACACGATTACCGTTCATTTTTTATTTATAACACATTTATTTATCTTGATGGAATACATCGTTCAGTGTAATCACTTTACAGATGATTTGTTTTGACTTATGCTAGTTAAAATATCTAAGCTAACTTATACTAAACATTGAAGAGGACACTCTAGGGGAGAACCTCGAGGTTAAGTTTCATGGTTGGCTAAGATTTTGAGAAAGGCATCAAATGGGAATCTATTTTTTATTCGGGTGTGGGTGGGGTTTTTTGCTCATTTGAAGTGGGATGCTGCTGGTATGTCTGCTAGGTTTTGGTAGAAATTATGCGATATATGGGCTATTTGGTTTATTATTGTATTCATGTTTAATTCGGAATGAAGTTGTTTATTACTTATGAACCAGGGGGCATTTGTGATTAATCTGATAAATTTGTTTTGAAATTACCGTTCAATTAACGCACGAAAGCTGCACTGCGCGGAGGGTTTAACTGCGACGACTGAACGCTGATGTTATGAGACTAAAGAAATCAATTAGTCATTTGGTAGTGTCTGGAATACTGATTTTTAATAATCTTTATAGACTATGTCGGTATCAGTCTGAAAATAAATCGTTTGGTTCGGCGATCATCAAAATCAGTTCTTCGATTCAAAAACAACAAGAATAGAAAACACATTGAGAATGGCCATAAGCAGGGACACTATTTGTCAAGATGAACAACGTTTCTAGATAAGAATAGCATAAGTACATCTTCACGAGATGAGACTGTAATTATCTCGCAAAAGAAATCGAATGTTTCACGTTAGATTTTTTTATAGTTTCTTTATTTTATACCTTTTGTTTAATTTGATTTTTGGAAATTTTTGACTATATTGAAGATGGGACGAAACCTACTATAAATTTTCAGGCATTGGAAATTACAGCTGACTCCTATAAGATGTCTCAAAATCGAGAAAATCCACTTTTCAATTACTTTACAAAATATTTTAAAAACAGAAAATTGGAGAACTTTTCCAAGGGAAAATCTTGACAAAAATTAAGAATATTGGTAAAAATTGGTGTGTTTCTTAAAGGTCAGATACCAAACTGGTAGTTAGTTGAGACATTACATTAGCTATGTTCGGAATTAGGATACAAGTCAAGCGAGAAAACGTTTCTAAGTGTAATGTTACGTTGAGAAGCAAACCTCCTAAATAGATAGCCAATGGCTAAAGAGGAGATTAAAAACAAAACCAAACATTTTCAGATAACTAAAAGAACGAAGAGTTTGCGTTATCGATTGTCAAAGATTCTGGAGATTGGAAGATACTTGTAGATTCTTGAGAGCAAGAAAGTGTGCTCTGCCTTTTTGTGTCCATTTGGGCCCATTGTGCGACGTGTCACCGCTTCAATCCGCTTCGTTACGGGCGGCGTTGGCGGCGCGGCGGCGTCCCGCGCGCAGATGTATCACCCACTAGGCGGCGTCAGACTGCCAGCGCCGCCGCCGCGACACCACGCGACGCGACGCGCGCCGTCTGCCACGACTTTATGCGCTCATTGTGCGGCGCCCACGCCCCGCACCGCCACGCCCTGCCCTGCCCTGCCCCGCATCGCCCCGCACCGCCTCGATCACCCCGACCACCCCGACCACCCCGACCACCCCCACCACCCCGACCACCCCGACCACCCCGACCACCCCCACCACCCCGACCACCCCGACCACCCCGACCACCGCGACCACCGCGACCACCGCGACCGCCCCTACCCGCATCGCACAGCCGCCCCACACCGCTCAACGCCGCACCTCACTGACTCCACCACCCCACCTCGACCCGCATCGCCCCGCACCGCACCGTCCCGCAATACACCACCCGTACCGTCCCGCACTACACCGCCACGTACCGCTTTGCACCACCCCTCCCCGCCCCACACTGCACCATCTCGCCCCACTACGCTCCGCCCCGCCCCTCCCTACACCGCACCGCACCGCTGAGCCCAGCCCCGTCCCCATCGTCTCTCCCTGCCCCAGAGAGTTCCGCCCCGCTCCGCCCCACACCATCTCGCAGCCCCGCCCCGCCCCTCCCTGCTCCGCCCCGCCCCGCCTTGCTCTGCCCCGCCTCACCGCGCTTAGCCCCATCTCGCACCGCTCTGCCTCGCCCAGACTCGCCCCCACATCGTCCCGCTCGTCGCCCACCGCCGGACACGTGTGCCCGAGCGAATTTATTGCGTCCGCGGGAGCTGAGGCGTCCAGGGCAGCGATCGCCAAGGTAACGGACAATGCCGCATTTGCGGAGTTTTCACACGGCAATGATGGTAGTTAAAGAAGAGGCAAAGATTTGCAGCGTTTTCATGTAGATATAATGAATGATTTCGAGCGATTTACAAGAAAAGCTTCTCAGAAACTTAACAAGAATGGAATGAAAAACGTAAGGATTTGTGGGTCCATGGCATCCACGTAAACCGCGAATCAATGGGAGCCAAGGAAATGGACAAACATAAATTTCGGAAGTCATTCAAGAGTGATGGCAGTTTCTGGTTCGTGAAAGATTTGCGGGATTTAAATTTGCGAGTAAAGCTATTGGGAAGAACGAAAGATTTAGAGTTAAACTGCAACAAAAAAATTGTCAAGAATGAAATGACGATTCAAGGGAGAACGAATTATTGAGCATGTTTCTTCTGAGCAAAAATTATGGCTAAGAAGAGAACGGGAGATGACTGCTTCGGGGGTAGTGTTTCTTACTGGTACTGTAGTAGAGGGTGCTGAATCATTGTACGTGGGTAACAAGTTGTTGTAGAGATATAAGTAAGCATGACTGACTCTAGAGGGTTCTAAAGAGCAGGATTAATGACATTCGGCTGTAGTAAGTGATTGTTGAAGTTAGTCATGAAGATGCCGCAGAGATAGGGGACAGTGATGGTTATTGATGAGGCGTTGATGGTATGCAACTTTTTTGTAGACCTTGTACTTGCGGTAAATTTTAATTGGGGTGTTTCAAGGAGTGAAAAGAATTTGGAAATCGCCGAAGCGTTGTTTGAATGAACGTGACTATAAAAGTGGAATCTATATTAATGGCTAATGACTGTGACTATTACGAGTAACGTATGCCTGGTAACAAGAGAGGTAGGTAGATATATGAAGGCAATGGGAGCATGCTGGACGCAGGTACTTTAACTACGACGGTTTTTTAACTTCTAATATAATATGACTGTGGTAAATGAGACCGCAATCAAGAGCGGAACGATCACCCAAACTGCCGACCTGAGGATTGTCGCAGTGAACTAGATAAGTCAAACGAAATCAGACGACATCTGTGTAAACAAGTTGGAGAGGTGACAACCTTGTAGAAAGTGGTGAATTTATTACCCTACGTTGAATCGGTGGCATAGGTGTTACGGTTTGATTTAATGAAGTGATGAGGTAATATATACGAAGAGGACAATAAATTACATTTGAAAATGGATGCCGTGGACCGGAGCAAGTTTGTGTTAGACTGAATCTGATACGATTCATTCCGTTTTTTATACGGTCTCCTAATATATTGTGGGTTAATGAACGAGATCCCGCTTAGGTTGATTAACATGGAACTTACTCAAATATTTCACTATACTGACATTTTTACAAGCGACGTCAATGCATTGAAAAAATGCTTGCGAGATCCATTATGTCAAAATAGTCAGGACATATCGATTTTGTATCTGTAGATCGATGAACAATTTCAATGAATGATCCAAAGACTTAGCTGTTATTTGAGTAAAGAAGTATTAATGGTAAGGGTTCAGGAAAAACGGTTTGGTTACTTTCTTCTATAGATTCGATCCTCATGTGTTACTTTTAATTCTTAATAAATAAAAAACACGCTTTCTTTCTCAATTTTGGACGTTTTACCTTGAAAAATTACTAACTCAATCGAGAATAATGTGTTTACTTTCATTTCTATTTAAATATCTCGTCGCAATTCTCAGAAAATATCCATTTCACGTTGTTTATTCTAATTATACCAACCCAGTATACATTGTTCTATTTTACGAAATAACTGTCATTTTAAATTACAAGTCTATTTAATCTTGATCAATCTTTTTTCTTGGTCCTGTCACATTGAAATCTCATATTATTTGATACATCTTCGCGCTACAAACTCGAAATAACATAAAACGACACCAATTGCTAGCACCAATGTGATAAGTTAAAATTCTCTTTTATTGTTTAAAATAACATACTTAATTGTTTCTAAATGACGTAAAGTGAACCGTCTATGTTTGTATTAAACACAACTAATTGTAAGTAGTTATTTCGTTTTTGACGATATTTGGATTGCAGTATACCTCAACTGACACTCATAACTTAGAACCTGACATATTTTCACCCAATCACACCTGGCAAATGCCTCTCGGTATTCCAAGAGGAGTACGACTTCTTGTTCTCTCACAGATTACCACTACTGTCAATAGAGATGTAGGTGATATATGGAAGATACAAGGATGATTATGAACGATGAATTAATATGAATGTATACCCGTGCTCAAGAGGGAACTCGAAACGACTTTAACAAAAAGTAATGTTGATTCTGACACTTCGAAAACAGGTAGTTAGAGCGCTCCTGCCTAAATTAACGCAGCTAGCAGACTTAATTTTTTTTTATTTTTATACCTTTGTATGTTCAATTTAAGTTTTATTTGCTTGGATTAGTTTATCGCTGCACTGTATCCGGGAGCTTCGTATCTTGCCTCTGCGATCGATTGCCTGCGAAGTTTTCTCCCGTCCACCTGCCTTACATTTGCGTCATTTCTTCTCTTGCTTCTACTTTCATACTCATTGAGTCATGCTCTACATTTATCCATACCAAACATACCGGATCCAAACAAGCGACCCTCCCTCGTTAGAGGTCACTTTATAACCATGTTGCCTCTATAATGAGGCTATGATTATCCTGACTAAAACAAGCAGTGAGTAAAGTGGAGAGCATTTAAGTCCGGTTACTTTGATCAAATACTGTTGGTGAATGGATATTTCTCTATGGGAATGCTTTGTAAGTCAGACATGTAATTTGGTATTTTTTTCTTGTTTGGTTTCCTTCTTGAGGGATTACTTGCTTCTGACAACGAAAACAATATTAGTTCCCGATACTCTCAGAAGTTCACCTTTTTATCCCATCGTAATCAAATTATTAACTTTGTGTTGCATTCATTTCTCCATGCATCAGTTCTATCATCTCTTGCTAATGACCACAGATGTATTGCAAGTACCAGGGAAAAGCGCTAGGAATGTATTTATGTAACTTAAAATCTTTCACTCCCAAGTCATTGAATCAACATACATTTTTGTTATAAAATGCAGAAGAAATTATGATAGGCTGCAACTCAAATTTTCCATTTTCCATTAAACGGAATCGAATTTACCTCTTCACCGAACGTTACTAAACTATCAAATAACTTGCATCTGCTAGAACGGCCCTTATGTAAGAGAGCAGCCGAGCTGCAACAGGAAGAGTCGCGAGCCACTAAAGAATAGTAGCCAGCCACCTGCAGTGATCGTGTTGCTGAATGCGGTGGGAAGTCGTGAGCATCACATGTGTGCGGTCCGGCGTGCGGTGGCAGGTGGGACTCGGGCGCGAGGCGGTGGCGGTGGCGGCGGCGGCGGCGGCGGCGGCGGCGGCGGCGGCGGCGGCGGCGGCCGAGGCGGTGGCGGCCGAGGCGGTGGCGGTGGCGGCGGTGGCGGTGGCGCGGACAGCGAGGGCAGAGGTCTTTCGTTGCGCAACGACCAACCTGCAGGCAGCCGTTTTCGCTGCGGGCGCGGAATCCGACTCCCAATATAGCCGCTGAGTCGAGGTGTGCCCACAATTACGCTTAATATCGATTTGAAACGAATGCCTTGCGACCAATACCCCATTGATGTACATACTGCTTTTAGAGAGTTTTTGCAAGCAATAACGGACAGCACTATCGATCTTCTAAGCATGTGCAGATACACAAAAATGACGCGAAACTTGAACTGTGCATGCGCAGAAGATCGATAGTGCTGTCCGCTATGGCATGCAAAAACTCCCTATTATCAACCAGCTGGTAGTGTCTTTTATGGTGGTGTGTTTCTTTACAAACAACAACTCTTTGATTCAAACTATACTTCGATTCAAACCTGATCAAGCAAATAAGAACCTTCAAGATTTCTTGTTTATTACCATTCGTGTATTTCATCTGAAACACACATTATAATCTATCGAATAATCTCCCATAATTTAATGTTTATTTTACAATTCTTTTAGCTTCTTTTCATCATGATCTCCATGTTTCGTGGTATTTTGGTATAATATACGTTCATATTACATCAGTATTAGTCACCTTGATTGTCTTTGAGTAGTCAATTTAAAACCCTGTCATTGAGTTCTTGGCCGAACTATTGTAGGGCCAGTTATTGACAGAAGTTCCCAGTTGTTGACATGATACCCGTCGGTCCTTTTCGTACAATCACGTTTTTTTTTATTTGTTGCGACCCCTTCTCGGGAAAGGGGACGATTTTGGTGGCGTTCGCGGGAGGGCCCCGCCCCGCCCCGCCTCGCGCCCCGCCTTGAGATTTCGCAGGGTGCCCGCATTCCTGGGACGGCTGTGGGGTGGCTGACAGGAATGTCACTTTTGTGGAAGCAAGTGGACGGGTAGAGTAAGGGGAGATGTGATATGTGTCACAGATAGGCATTCATGAGAAAGATGTAAACTGGGAAGTAGAGCTCTGCAATCAGGCGAAAACAACCGCTCGAGACTCTCGGGCTCCGCTCCGACGCTCGGCGAAGGGTGGGGGACCTTGCTTGGGGGGGAAGAGATAGCTGTTTAACGGACATTTCGACCGGCCGCCTTGCGGCTCCCGCCGAGACGCGGGAGTCGCCGAGCGCCCGGGCGCTCGAGCGCTCGAGCGTCTCGAGCGCTCGAGCGCTCGAGCGCTCGAGCGCTCGGCCGCTCGGCCAAGCGCCGGACTGCACAGTAGCTTCACCCCTCAATGCATGTACGGGATATAAAGTCGCTGCATGTAGTGATCTCAACACTTTCAATTCATTGTAATCGAAAGAAAATACAATTTCAATTAAACGATTAATTTGTTGAAAAGTAACAATTTATCGATTGACTGGAAATAATTTTATAGAGACAAACAATACATTTTTGAAAGAATTAAGGCAAACAAAGACTCTGAAAATAAATTTTTATTGTTTTTCTATATTTATAGTGCTTGAGGGAAGATAATTCGTTGCGTACTAATTGTAATATCATTGAAGTTTCTTACAAACCCGAATATAAGGCATATTTATTAAATACAATGAATATTTGGTCATAATTTCACGAGTATATAAGAAAAAAGCATATGCTAAACAAAAATGAGGTGAGTACTATTTTCCTTGCATCAAAACGTCTTGTCGTCATTGGGCGTAGTAATTTATTGTGAAATAGTTTATGTAAGCCGACATGGCCTTTGTATTTGTCGACTCAGTCGGCGGCCAAACAACAGCGGTCACGGCACATTAGCCTATTCAACTCAATAATTCAAAATACATTATTTACTATTATATACACACGTTTAACATTATTTTAAATTCGTCAAAAGTATGTATACATGAAATGATGCATATAAAGTTTTATATGTACGAGTACAATGTTTTTCAATTATTCCATTATTTTTCGTTTCAATACAAGATAAGCGATTAATTGTAATTAAAAAATCGTAAAAGCTGAATTGTGAATCATTGACTTCTGTGGAGTAGTATTGAAGCTCCACGAGACCCCCGAGAACAGCGTGGCAGGAAGCGATAACAAAGGTTGTGCGAGGTGACTCGATGGCTCCCACGCAGCGCGCCATCGCCGTTGCGACGAAATTTCCAGGAAAGGACAGGAAGCAGTTGAAAGAGAAGGGTCGAGGTATGTGCACAAAGCTTTCCTCGAAAGATATTGAGAAGCTCGCAAGATTATAAATAAAACTAAAAGTACAATGAGCTCAAAATAATGCTGAGGTGACTGAGGCACCCCGCACGCCTACTGCCGGGTTAAGAAACCAAGACCTGCGTTTCAGATGCCTGAAAATTACAACAACACCAACAACAAAAATATTTGGAAAAAGACGGCAAAAATACAAAATTGGAAGGGAAAGGTACTAATATATTTCATAGCACTTGCATCTAAATTTAGCAGAGCATTTGTATTTGCTTCATATTGCACCATATAAAATGAAGGAAAATTAAAAATTTTATGTTCATTAGAATAAAATAGGCAATTTCCGAAGCATCCGATACCTAGTTATTACAAAGAACGGAATTTATCTCTAAAACTTTTGAGTGCCTTTTCTTTGAAGTCACAGGCAGAACTGCAATAGATTCCACTTGAGGTTCTCCCGTGCGTCCGAGGAGTCGATTTTTAAAGCTTTTTTATTCTTTTTTTATGGAATTTATTAAAATTATTTATTAAAATTATTTATTACAATTAAAATTAAAATTATTTATTAAAATTATTTATTACAATTTATTAAAATTATTTATTACAATTTATTAAAATTATTTATTACAATTTATTAAAATTATTTATTACAATTTATTAAAATTATTTTATTAAAATTTATTATTTGAAAATTAATATTAAATTCCTCTATATTTAAATTTTTGAAAAAACGAAATTATTGCGTCATTTATTTAAAAAACCATTCAATACTCCTTCCTTTTCCTGAAACGTGCCATTAGATATTTTACTCCGACGTTTGTCGGCCGATTGTTACGTGGCGCAGTTCGCCTGAACGGGGTCCGCCGGTTTGTCGAGTCTCGTCGGTTGGAGGCCGAGTCTCGGTCGGGCGCCGGCTCTCGGGAGTCCGCAAACGGCTGCGAAGGACAGTCGAGCGCGTGGTCTCGAGAGAAGAGAGGCGGCGAGCGCCTGGTCGGTAAAAATCGCGGAGAATGCAGACCTCTATTTAATAAATTATCTATTGAAGTGCAAGGTCTATGTTTACTTCATGGAGAAGAAGGAGAAAACCCTAACAATATTTGTCTAATATTGAATGCTTTAGGCTTCTTGAAGCCTGTCCCCGCGAAACGTGTATTTTTTGCACAGAGCGTCCAAGTTTGCGTAGAGCACAAGGAACCGTAAGCTGCGGATACGTCTTCCCGCATAAGGCATGGTGGGGAATTACCCCGTGTGATTGTGCAGGGATTACTTTTCGTGTCATCAATCACATCTTTAACCATTATCACATCCGTGGACATTCATTTCCCATCAAAATTCAATCTTCATCCGGCCCTTGAGGAATGCGACAAGATGAGCCCATTGGCTACCTCGGATAATGGTGGACGTATTTAATGATTCTGTTTTAGAGCACTAAGGGTTTTTCTTACATATTTGTTTTTCAATTATCGACAAAAAGAATAATTAAATATTTCTTTTTTATGAGATTTAACTCGAAGCGTCTCGTATGAAGAATGTAGATGACAATAAATGGAAAACTAAAATATTGAATTTTTGCGTTGATTGAAAATTGCATGTTCAGAAGATTTAATAATGTTATAATTATACATAACTTACAATTGTCTTGCAGCTCATAGCATTCAGGTGGCTCAGGTTGCTCAAGCATTCAGGTGGCTGAACCGGAAACAACTCGCAGGAGTGTAAAATCGAATCCAAGAAAGATATAGGTATTTTAACCAATCCAACAACAAAATTTAATCAAAAACGTTGGAGACATTTTCTTGAAATTTTTGACAATGTCCCAGGTGCTTTCATGTAACGTACCCCCAAAATTAAAATATAGGTTTCAAATTCAAGAGGCCGCGACATTAGTCAGATCGATTAGTGAATGTCAATTTTGGAGAAAATCTTCCTGAACGGTTTAGCCGTTAGCGTTGTTCACGTTAGCGTTGGACGGACAGCCAGCCGTTCTGCTGTCATTCGATTTTCGGCGTTAAGAACCCACAAAACATGGATTGGAACTGCACCACGTGTTAGAGGATTTGTTTTCTAAATTAGCAACTGGATTTATCCAGTTGTTTTCGTTACCAGGTCCCTGTAATAAGAGTTTTTCTGCCGAAAATTCGCCGTTTTTTTCGCGCAGCATTACATAACTTTCTCTCTACTGCGTCAGCGGTAGCGAGAAAATAAAAATAGTACAGTCTTTTTAGTACAGTCCAAAGCCTCCATCTTCAGCACAGCTCCTAGTGTTGCCTTGGCGAGGCCGGAGCGTCGGCGGACGGGACGCGGCACCTGGGCACTCGCGGAGTGACCGCGGTTGCAGCACCCGGCCGATGGACGGCGGCGGCGGCGGCGGCGGCCGCGGGGTCGCGAGGTCGCGCGGACGGCAGGCAGGCAAGCAGGCGTTGTCCCGGACGCTCCGGGACCTCTTACCTCACCGGCCACGCCGCGCTACACGGCAAGGGGCGGGGACGTAATGACACCCCTGGACGAGCCTCCCTCTCGCCATCGCCCCGCCGCCGCCGCCGCCGCCTCGGCCTCGTCGCCCGTTGACGATGAGGTAGAAGACAATGATGACGAAGGAGTCGAAAAATAATTGACGTTGAAATTTCCAAGTGACCAATATAATGAAGACGAAAGTAATGAAGGCTACGAGTATCGAAACTAGTGGTGCTAAAACAGCAGGTACTTTCTCGTCCGTATTTTCACGCAAAATTACACAAAAAGTACTCAAATTTTCGAAAAATTGTACATGACCTTATTTCAAAATATATATTTAAGGAACAAATTTCATGAAGGGAAAAAAATCTCTGTCTTCATAATTGTAGTTGTAGGAAGACGCCAAAAGAATTTGGATTTTTTTCAGTTTTCGAAAAATCAGAGTTTTGAGCGATAATGTGACCTTCCCTACTCTCCTAAGCGTCATTCACACTATCCAACAAAAAAAATTAATCAAAGCGGATGGAGATATTTTTTGAATATTTGGAAAATGTTCCACGGGCTTTATGTACAGTACCCCCCCAAAATAAAATATCGGTATCAAACTCAAGGTACTGCGACATTGACCATATCGTTGCAGTTGTCAGAAACGATGTTGATGGCGGTGCCCTATGCGAGACAGGGGGCGACGATGTCATGATAAACAATGACAAGGTTGACGGACGCCCGGATCGATCAAATTAGTAACAGAGGCGATTATAAAATCTACAATTATAACAAAGGTGACGGGGAGAGTCGGCGGACTCGGTTCATCATCTGCATTGACGAAGGTACCATGACTGAATGCTCATGCATGAGTCCCAAGTTTACTTCCACTTCCACCGCATTCCATACACTCTTTTATTTATGAACCTTGTCTCGATAATCTTATTTTTTATTTATTACATCAGACTTTAGAATGATAGCCATATTAAATGTTATTTGCGTTTATTTTTGGAATTTGCGGCAATATATACTAATTTGGCGTGAAGTGCCCGTATTGTACTCCCACCATCACAATGACAATTACTTTTTTCCATAGCATTAATTGTCATATTTTTCCCTGAGTAACCTATATCTTATTTGACTTACACTCCGTTATTGCTGTTTTTTCCCCTCATTTCTAACATTCTCGACAAAGCAATAGAATTCTCTGTATCAATAAGTAAAATTTTCTCAAATTTCTCCTTCTTTCTTCCACGTCATCTTGTTCTTCTGCATTTAGTGTATGAACAAACAATATACTTTATCTAAGCCTTTTGTTTCGTCCAGAGATTGCCACCATAGTTATCTATTTAATTACAGATAGTGTACGTTTTTGTAAAATCTTGCAAATTGAGCAGAGGGATATATTTTTTAACAATAGCAATATTAGAGTCGTCTCCACTTCCTTATGACTACAAACATATAGACTGTTACTGCCTCCATTTCTTAGTCTGACTTACAAGCCTTCTTAACGTCGGCCTAACTAAATATCTTCGCCACCACTGAAGTGCCCCCGCATTCTCCACGCTCCTTGCCCAAGACGCACCAGCCACAACATTATGCCCCCGCCGTATTATGTAAACCACGCCCCAGTCCAGTATCCGCAATCAGTGATTTGACGACGCTGGGGACGATAATAATCACGTCGACGGTGACGATCACCTGGCCCTGCGGTTTCGCCTTTCGTCTTCCGGAAGGCTTCTCGGCCGGACGCTCTCTCCTCGCGCGTTGTAATTCGTATTGGGGACACACCGTATTTACTGCGTCAATTACCCTCCAGAACGTTCGTTCGGATTTCGTGGGCGAACTCTTTCATGGAGGTACGGCTCTTGAGTCATGTCTACCCTCTCACAAAATACTCAATTCCGATTGGAAGTGATTTCAATGACTGCGTTGTGTTCCACGAACGTCACGGTCTGTGGTTTGCCCGTTTCTCACTGTCGAGATTGCAGATAATCCTGTTACCTCCTCAAATTAAATTATATCGATTGCATCAATGCGCGGATCGTATTTCTCGATCATCTGATTGAAAACATGAAGCGTGCAAACAGTTTTCATTCGTTGAACTACAGACGTGACATAGTTCTTCCGATGTGTGAATCACGCGGCCGATCTCGGACCGCTCCCATCCACATCGTTTTCTGTCCGCGATCTTCCTCTTACTCCTAGCATAGACTAAGGATATACATCTTTACTCTGAGCTCCTAGTCTTCTCAGGCACATCTATAGAATGCTTACCTGTGCCATGCACCTACACTGTTTCGTTTATATTTTTACATCATAATTTAGATAGTGAACAAACTTTTGTCAATACCTATTGTACCGAACGATTGCTTAAGATTATGAAGTTTAACTGAAAGATCTATCAATTATAATTACAAATAAAAAGAAAAATGTGGTGATGCGGGTGGCCGAGATCGCAAAAGTCAGTAGTGCCATGGATATTTCGGACCGAAAAAATCGCGGATTCGAGTTTCGCCTAGGGACTGATTGTATTTGTGTTAGTCTTTCACCCCTCATTTATTTATTTATTTATTTATCAAAAAACAGTAAAAACTGTATATGACGTGTGGGGAAAGAAAATTTATCTGCGCACATTTTCTTGAGGGCCAGAATTTAAAAAAAAATTAGAAAATAATTATTTTAGAAAAATCAAAATATTTGAAAAATGTTTTTTCACGAGTTATAGAAAATCAATTTCAACTGTAAATGAACTACAAGCAAAAGGAGTGCTCAACAAAACGTGCGCACAGTGAAGCTACATTTACGTCCAGAAGCTAAACCCTCTTTTTCATTCATCACCCTCATCACCCTATCTTTTCATTCTGAATGCAGATGCTCCTAACGCTAATCAATAGTGGTCGCTAATGACCTCGTAGTTAATGCGACCTTAAATTAATTTTTAAAAAACGAAAAGGCAAAATTTACTTTTCAGGTTTTCTCTTTTCTCACAATCTTGATAAAACTTCAATCAAGACAGACGATTAATCTTTATGTAAATGCAGATGTACTGTATCTAATACGATCTTCCTTGGTCTGTCATATTCGTTGGAGGCGCCTTCAATTACCATTAGTTCAGGAGCCACGTCTGAGAGGCCTTCTAACTACTTCACGTTTAGTTAGGGTCATAAGGTTACACTTCTCGTAAGCACGCATATTTCCCCCGTTTGCAAATTTGCTTCCGTCTTTTCCATTCACTTTCCTGCTGTTGACTGGCGCGATCTTCCATTTCTGTATATACAAGTATATACACACAGAAATGGAAGATCGCGAATGAATGTACCACTGAGTTGACCATAATTGACGGAACTCCCGTAACCGAACTTGACTTTAGAAGTGAGGTTTTCAAATGGCCTTTGGTATTCTTTCGTTATGAACAGAAAATCATTGTCATGTAATTCGAGTTACTTGTAAATCTCATCCTCAGATTTTAACGATTGACACTGAAAGCATTATTTGCAAAAAGGCTTTTCTAGTTTGAGAAATGTTTCACATTGGAGTTACATTTCGTTCTACGACTGCCCAGTGTATATTTTCTCGAATTTGATGGAACATTACGTCATCTTTTATTAACATCAGTTGAAGTTTATCAAAGATGTATGAAAAGTGAATTAAACAGCATTTCCGTATGTTTCCACCTCGCGTGATTACACACAATAAACGCGGCCATAAACGGTTTCATTCTTTTAAAATAGTGTTCTCGCTTTTGTTTCCTTGTATTTTGTCTCTCCCCCTCTATTCCCCTTCTCACTCTCTCTCACACACGCACACACCTTCTCTGTCTTCCTCCTTTACCTTGCCGTTTTGTTTTATTTTCTCTAAGTACGGCTTGTCCGTGACTTCCTACTTCATATCATGTTTAATTTCCCCAACCCTTAGCCTTACACCTATATGCACTACACACCTGTACATGCCGGTCGGGAGCTTACTGTTAAAGATTGTCGCGGCTGGAGCGGTGTCCCGCTGGTGAGAGATACCTGGTTAGGGGAAACTCCACTAGCCGACGGTAGGTCGGCGCCTCACCATTCAGCAGTGGGAGATTGCCGCCACATCCCGCGATAAAACATGCACCACACTTACAAGACTATTGGTCTTGGCAGTTGACGCGCCCGGAATCACTAATCAATCAATTCAGTCCTTAGCGTCGTTTTCTCCTCTTCCACCTCCGACCCCGTCCCCGACCCCGTCCCCGTCCCCCGTCCTCGTCCCCGCCCCCGTTCTCGTCCTCGTCTCGTCTCGTCTCCGTCCCCGTCTCTCGTCTCTCCGTCTCTCCGTCTCTCTATCTCTCCATCTCTCCGTCTCTCCGTCTCTCCGTCTCTCCGTCTCTCCGTCTCTCCGTCTCTCCGTCTCCCGACTCCCCGTCGCTCCGTCTCTCCGTCTCTCCGTCTCTCCATCTCTCCGTCGCTCCGTCTCCCCGTCTCCCCGTCTCTCCGTCTCTCCGTCTCTCCATCTCTCCGTCGCTCCGTCTCTCCGTCTCTCCGTCTCTCTGTCTCTCCGTCTCTCCGTCCCGTCCCCGTCCGCGTCCCAACGCCCTTAAGCGGTGCTCCTCCTTCCTGCGGTCGGCGACGCCGCGTCCTAACCGCCGTGTTGTTCCGGCGAGCGTCCCCGCGACCGCCGCCGCCGCCGCCGCCGCCGACTGGTTCTGCGGGATTTACGACGCCCATACGTTGCGGGTCCGCGGCCCTTTATCTCCCGTCTGTTAATCAGCCAGTAAATAACGACCTCGGCATCGGCCAGCGCCTTATATGGCTTCGCGGTCCCGGCGACCGCAGACAACTAAATTTTGCATGGGGCACGGGCGTGAAGGTTGCGTGACAATGCGAAGAATTTCGAGCCTCTCCGCTGGGCACGCAACAGTCCCGGCCGCTGAGATTTGTGTGCGTAAGAAAAGAGCGTGGGCCGAGTTTTTCGTTTTGCCTTCCCACTACTAAAGTATTCGATTTCTTTTTTTTTCTCTCACCCTCTCTTAATGGGTTGCGTTGACCAAGATGCGCTTTTGTTGGGTCCTCTAAATCACAAAACAAAGTTTTGCTAATGTCCTTATCTGTGCTGCGTTGGCCCCAATGATCTCGGTCGCATATCTCATTTCCCATTCTATTCCTCTCTCTCTCTCTCTCTCTCTCTCTCTCTCTTACTCGTTTACGAACACATCACCTTTTTGTGACCACCGGGCGGGTAAGACTTATTTGGAATGGAGTAGTAGGATTCTCCATCTCCCGATATGTATTTAAACTTTTCACTTCCAAACATTAAAGAGGAGGCAAGACATGTGTTTGTTCCAAATTTCCTTAATGGTTTACTTCATACGTTTACGAAGAAAGGTTTCTTGTGTCATAACTTTTGATGTTTAAGAACACATGGGTCTCTGAATTCATGAATAGGTATTCAGTTCACTTTTGAGTGTGTTTTCAGGATACGTGACGCCACTTGCATTAGGAGAAACGTCTCAGTGAAATTCAACGCAACCTGTAGAGGTTATCCGCGAGCAGCAATGAAGGAAAACGTTCGTGATGTTCATATACCACATTTCATAGAGCGCGTTTGCACCCTTCATAATGAGGGGTGCCTTTGGCGTCAGTCGATGAACAGACTATTCATTCGCGTAAACAAACACAGGACCACACAGACTCTTCACTGTGACGCAATCGCGGTGCACGAGTGATGCTTTAAGGAGGAGCTGTCCGCTGTGGTTTGCGGGGGCTGACAGGCGGCACGTCGTATTTATACGGACGGTTTTCGTGACAAAGGGTCCTTTATGCGGGTTTCGCGGGATCGCACCTGTCCCAGGAGGACGCTTGGGCCTCGTTGGAGCGGAGGCACGCTCCCCGGTTTGCTTAGCTAACGGCGCAACTTGGATGAATTGCTGTAAATTTACTTTTATTTTTATCACAAATTTGAAAGTCCAGTAGCTGCGTATATAAAACTACATACTGTATACAATATTGGATTTCCATAACAATATTATTTAATACATAAATTTTGTGAATTTACTTTCCTGGGTTGCGTAATAGAATGGTTAGATACAATAAATCATAGGAATATCATTTGAATAAAATGTGTAATGTAATATAGCTTTGATTAAGAAATTAGGACCGACAACATAATGTTGGATGGGTATTATGCTTAACTTCTACGTTTTAAAAGTTGATTTGACAATTGCGATTGAAGAATGGTGTTCTTAGGATGTATGAGGTAAAGTCATCATTCTTAGCGTGCCACTTCAATTCACATGATAACTGTTTCTTTAGAATATGGACATCAGAATCAAAATGTGATATAAAAGTATAACATATCTCCTACTTTTTACCCAGTA
This sequence comes from Acheta domesticus, assembly GCA_031308135.1. Lineage (NCBI taxonomy): Eukaryota > Metazoa > Arthropoda > Insecta > Orthoptera > Gryllidae > Acheta > Acheta domesticus. Next base: position 203,095,742 of record JAHLJT010009419.1, on the reverse strand, counting down.
ACACAACTCTCTAGGTTGATCAAATTAAATTTAAGTTATTATACAGTTATCCATAATACATCAAAATTTTATATTTGAAACATTTTGTTCCTAGCTTGCCTTTCATTATTTCAATTACATACGTGATATTACAGATTAATAATATCAATCAAATAATATTATCCTTTCATGAGATTCAATACTTTAATTTCCAAAATTTTAAAAACCTGCCATGATTGGATCTGGATGTGCCATCTTAGTTTCGCGAAAAAAATGCATTAACCAAACTTCGCGGTCGTTGTTATATTTTTTCACTAATGAAATATTTAATTTAATTTAATGAACATATTTAGTGGTTTCCTGCAGGAAGGAGAAACAGATGCAGACTCAAAATTACACGGTTTGAGGAAATTTTAGAAGAAAAAGGTCTTAATGATGGAGAGATAGAGAAAAATAGAGACAGGCGATAAAAGTGCATTCGATTATAACGTGTCGGAAAGGGAAGGAAAGTCTCTCCGTACTGTGCCGAATCACGGGCTTTTACTAACAATTGCATTTATGTTCGTAGCAACCATATCACTGAGAAGCAAGTAAAGGGGACACTTTCAGCATCTGCTATGATTGAGTAGGAAATGTACGTTTTTAGTAGTTACAAGCTGCACCTGGTGCTACGAACAAACTTTCTGTTGCCAGCACTCTCAACAGCAAGTTGCCACTGCGGAGAGACTTTCCTGGCGCACTGTATCTTCATAAAATTGTGGAATGATGAGCACAGAATGATGTGTTTATACATTGGGAAACTGTATTAATAATAATAATAATAATAAACATTAAATAGTAATTGCAATCCCAACAATATAATTTGTTACCCCCAACATGTGTAATATTTAAGCATCAACGCGAATACTATGAGATCGGGAAATTCTCCGGCAACATTCACTGGCTTCATACTGCCAAGGTTTCATTGGGAGTTGCCAACATGAAATGTGATCCATTGAATATTATCTCCTTCGTTACAGTCAACTCAACAGTGAAATCTGATAACTGATTTACCGACGAGAATAAATTTCCGAAATCGTGCATTAACTCAGGAATATGATTGATTGCCGACGTTATTGGGACGTCCACCGACTTAGGGCATCGATAGGTGTAATTGTAGTGCCTCTGACCGGGAGTTCCCAAGGTTCGCGTCCCAGCAGCGTCAAGTTTTTCGACGCTAGCTACATCGCTTGTTTGTCTCCTTCCCTGCGGGCCGGTGCACCTTCCCGCCGGCGGTGTGGAGGCAGCGACAACTTGCAGAATTTGGAGTAACGTCATGACTTTAGAGACAGAATTTTGTGGCATCGGTCTACCAGATTATATTTACCTTCATATTCAGTTCTTTCATGATAAATTCAATGCGGTGAAATTTCGCAATTGCAATTCCTCTCTCTGGCATTTATGTCGCGTACATGCTCAATCAAATTACCTTTATGCGTCAATTTGGGGAATATTCTTCTGAAAATCTTCCTTGTTGGTTTGCTTACAATATTTAAATTATATTAATGGTTTAATTACTATCCTTAAATTTTTAATTCATTTTCTTTTAAATAGTGTTTGATATTTATAATCAGCAACATTCATTTTCTCATTTACACATTGGCACCAGTGATGTTCCAAAACACAGCGCTGGCGAGGGCGCGTAGCAAAAGTGAATCTGGGGTTCCGCCTCCTCCGGGCGGGCGGGCGGGCGGCCGGGGCAATTTACGGCGTGTCGGCCGGACTGTTTACTGCCGCGAGCGGCTGCCGGCCGGCGCCGGACCGCGCCGCGTGCTGACGAGGCACGCGCGGGATGACTCGCGGCAGTGACGTCTCGCTTTTGGCCCGCCGCTCCCCCGCACGTCCCCTTCAGCGCCGGGCCGCGGCAGTTTATGCAGCACTTAGGGAAGGCGGAACAGCGCGAAGAGTAACGTGCGCGGAAATGCTCCAAGAGAAATTGGAACAGTTTGGAGAAGTCGAGTTTTGAAGATTTCGTACGCAAGTTACTAGCGAATTGAGATGACGGTGGAATTTCACAATTTGAAACTGAAGATAAGATTTTTGAATTTGCAGACAGGAGAAATTCACGTTTTTATGTTAATAATGAAATTTTCTGAAGGTAGATGTTTGGAATGACCAAGTGTTCGAATGAAAGCTATCCTAAAATCATGTGTCACGCAACAAATCATCATATTTCGGGAACTTGTGTCTGTAGATGATAAATGACAATTTCTTGTGATAAAAGAAGAGTAAAATGTTCACTTTTAGCTGTTTAATTAAAATATATCCGTTAATTGCTGCATAAAACAGTTATAAATTGT